>JAEKDQ010000731.1:52500-65000 GCA_026937815.1 Etheostoma perlongum | reverse complement strand
AGTGGTTGGCCTCTGAATTTTCAAAAAGATAAAAAAAATAGATTCTCCCTCCCCTGTTGTGGCTGCTATCTCCATAGCAACCAGATGTTATGATTTGAAATGGAGACTGACTTTCCCGGGGGCGGGCGGGGGGAGGAGGTAAATATTAACCTATCAGAGTCTGGGGGATAGGAGAACTTTGATTGGCCCCTCTGGGGTTTGGCTTTGACCTAAATGCTATACATCGACATCCATCTGCCTCTTTGACCCCGTGTCTAAGGTAAGAAACTGCACTGTCACTGGGAAGGCCCTGTAGCTAGCTAGCTGTAGCTAGCTAACTGTAACAGCTAACTGTAACCTGTAGAAGAGGTCGCAGGCCCAGAAGGTGCGCTGGACAAGGCTCGACTTGGCAGATCCAGTCCAGATCAGCCCACCGGGTTTCAACGGACAGGTACATAAACAATATACAAGCTTATTATTTGACACAATTGTCTGCATGGAATGAAAATATACTTTTTATTAGTTGATGAAGTTTACTAAACTTTGTATTGTGTTATCAGATGGCAACGTCCCCACCAGCCAGACCGGTACCGTCTGTTCTCCATCTAAAAAGGTAATTTGAAGAACTAACTATTAACTTTTAAATGTTTAAGTGACTGCATTTGTTTGTTTTTGTGTGATTCCCAAAACACAGAAAACACCACAACAACCCCCCAACACATACACACACACACACACACACACACTGTTTAAGTGACTGCATTCATTTGGTATTGTTTCATCTGATTCCAAAAACACAGACACCACCACAACCAAGAAGCTTCTGGATGTCGGATAGTGAACCTTCCTGCTCCCGTTCTCCAGCTAAAAAGGTTGGATACCCCCCCCACACACACACACACACACACACACACACACAGTACACCAATCTACTACAAAATCTTTTTTTTTCATAATCTTTAAATTTTGTGTTATCAGTTGGTTGAAACACCTCCACCAGCGAGGGACCCCACTCAGTTTCTGGGGAATGGACAACCCACTCAGCTGCCCTTTCAGAAAATGTTTTTAGTGAATTAATTTGGTTTTGTGTCTCCAGCTACAAAGGTGATTTGTAGAACCACATCTAACTATTAAAGGCTGCAACCTTTCAGAAAATGTTGTTAGTGAATTAATTTGGTTTTGTGTCATCAGGTTCCCAAAACACAGACACCACCACAACCAAGAAGCTTCTGGATGCTGGATGAGGAAGCTTGTCCATCAACACAGTGGCAGCTAATACGTCACCCTGTTGTATTGTCACCACCACTCTGACATTTGTTGTTTTTTAAGAAGCTTCTGGATGCTGGATGAGGAAGAATCACATTTAACTCCATCTCAACCTTTTAAAAAAATGTCTTTAGGTATTTCACAGTCCTAATCCTAGTCCTATTTCACAGTCCTCTAGTCTATCAGGCAAAAAACACAGTGGCAGCTAATATGACATACACCCTGATTCTGTTGTATTGTCAACACCAGTCTGACATTTGTTGGTTTTAAATATGCAGTGTTTTTTTAATTTGTCCCAAGTGGTAAAGTGAAGTAATGCCTTGAGTTTCATAAATTGTTTATCATGTGTTATTAGGTGCCAAAACCACAGAGAGTTCCACGGTCAAGACGCTACTGGACTTCTGATGATGCACCCTCCTGCTCTCGTTCTCCAGCTACAAAGGTAGGGTTTTTTTCTTTAAAAATTAATACACAAAGAACACAATTAAAACTTGTATCTACTACACTAAAAAAAAACATACATATAAAAATGTCATGGCTAAATAATAGTAACAACATAAAAAATACGTGACAAATCAAATTATTATTTTATATTAATAACTACATTAGGGTGCTTAACCCTTGTGTTGTCTTCCGTCAAAATAGAAAATCAACACTTTTGTTGACGCTTTTTATCAATGTGTTTGTCCTTTTTTCAACACTTTTGATACTTTTTTGAATGTTTTCACTTTTTTGATGTTTTCAACTCTAAACACCAACTTATTAACTTCAGTTTTACAGTTACTTTTGGAATTGAATGCAAATAAACCTCATTTATAGGAAATTCTACCTACTGTTTGAGTTAGAAAAGCAGAAATTAGGGATTATTTAGACTAAAATTAAAGGAATGTATGTTGATGGATTATCACAGACTGGAATATGTCAACTTTTACTCAATACTATTTGGAAACCACCTTTAAAATTGAATAAGACGCCCCAAAGAGAATGAAAGTAGAGATTTGAACTTGCCAAAGAGCGTTGTGTGGAATCAATCATGTTATTTTGGGGATTAAAAAGAACATTGATATAGGACAACAGGTCAATTTGACCCAGGACAACATGAGGGTTAAAGTACTGATTATTTACACACACACACACACACACACACACATATACACAACACACACACAAGCTATAATATGACATTATTCGACATACCTTTTATCACTTTTTTTTTTGTATAAAAATCTCATGAATAAATAAGCAGCAATTAAAAAGAAGAAGAATTACTTAATTTATTTACCCTAAAGCTGTTAACAGTCTTCAAATTTGTGTAAGAACTACAACTGAATTAATTAAATCTATCAGTGATAGCAATAATAATAATAATAATAATAATAATAATATTAATAATAATAATCCTTTTTACCAAATCAGCTTCCCAACCTGGCACATGAAGAGTCACACATCAGCACAAATATTGAGACTGTCAGGGCAACTCACAACCAGAATGATTTGAGATACAACAGCTTCTCAAGAAATCATCAGTGCTCTTGTATGGCTCTCACATTTCTGGCCTACCACAACGAGGGATCACAGTTCAACACAACCCGCCTTGACAGAGTGCTTGCACAGGGAGATTCACTCTATACTGGTACCAAAACCCAGCTTCAGTTGGACAAAACCTTCTCTAGCAATCACCTGACAGTAGAGGAAATGCCAAAGCAGGTTCTAACAGACACAAATCTGTACAACGTGCTGATGCCTCCTGTGAGGTGTGGATACATACATCAGCTAGAAGATGGCCCTATTGGATGGTTAACTCTTTCACAACAACTTCAGTGTCTGTCAAAAGATGTCAGCCATGCTTTAATCCTTGTGAGTCCAGAGGTCATTGCTGTTTTCCGCGACAGATCAGGGCGGTATGGAGTCTTCGATTCTCACTCAAGAAGTGCCGCAGGCTTGCCCCACCCTGATGGAAAAGCAGTTATGCTGACTTTCAGTCACCTGAGTGACATGATCAACCACCTGCACAAACTGTTTGAAACCCGTAGTGAGGCCTGCTATGAGTTTGTGCCTGTTTCTTTTGAGTCTGACATCCAATCCAGTGGATGTCCTGCAAAGCCAGCCCATGTGAAGATCACACAGAGAGCTACAGCTGTACCACCTCAAAACCCAGAGAACAATGCAGACAAAGAACAACAAAAAAATCCAGAAAGAAATCATGGGGCAGAAGAATCAGCAAACGCTGTAAAAAATGTCTCCAAGTTAAACAAACAACGGCGGAAAAAAGCTGTGCGTAAAACAAGTGTACCACCTGAAGACAAAGCTTTATCTATGACAAGAAAACAAAAAAAACATTATGAACAAAAGAAATATGCCACCTGTTCAGAATTTAGGATGAAAAAATTACAGGCTATGAAAACTAAATACCAAGACTTGCATCACCGCAAACAAAAGCTGTTATCATTCAAACATTACTATGCAAATCCCAATGTTCAAGAAAAAAGTAAAAGCACACGTAGTCAAGACATATCATGCTGATCTGCATGTTCAAAACAAAAAGAAAATAAGCATGGTCAGAAGATATAACACAGATCCGGATTTTCAGAATAAACAAAAAGAAATACATGTCCCAGAAGTATGCATGTGACAAGGAATACAAGAAAAAACAACAAACAAAACGCTGCATTCAAACCAGGTACCACAGTGACCCAGCATTCAGGCTGCATCACATACAGGTAATCGGCAGTACCACAGTGACCCAGCATTCAGGCTGCATCACATACAGCGCTGTAATCGGCAGTACCACAGTGACCCAGCATTCAGGCTTCAGGCCACAGTGACCCATTCACTGCATCACATACGTCGCTGTACCCAGAACAAAAGAGACAAGTTAGCTACAAATGCTACACTTCACATTCATCACAAGCTGCAGTGTGCACTCAGAATAAAAAGGAAATACAGAGAGATTGTAAATCACAGTCAGCAAACTCCACAACCCCAGTCTGTGATCAACAGTGTGATGCAAGCTGCCATATCTTCATTCTCTGAGAGAATTCGCCATGGACCCACCTATGTCTGTACAGTGTGTCACAGGACTCTGTTTCCCAATCAAGTTAAGCGTTGCAACAGGTCAAGATATGTCAAAAACAGTCATATTGTAGATCCTTGCTTAACGGGAAAATATGTTCATGTTTGTGACAGTCAATGCTCAGCTGCATGTACCATTCCACAAGAGAGGATGCAGGAATGGATCTGCTACAATTGTGACAACCACCTGAACAGAGGAAGCATGCCATCTATTGCAGTTGCAAATAATTTGGAGCTGGCAGCAATCCCACCAGAACTGGTTGAATTAAATGTGCTTGAAAGACAGCTGATTGCCAAAATCCTACCATTTGCCAAAATAGTTGCATTGCCCAAAGGACAGCAAAGAGCAGTACATGGTGCTGTTGTCTGTGTACCATCAGAGGTAGCATCAACAGTGAACTGCCTGCCAAGACCCAGCAGCGAAGCCCAGCTGTTGCAGGTGAAACTTAAAAGACGCATCAAGTACAAAGGATATCAGCACTTCTACACAGTGAACATGACCAATGTGCTAGCAGGACTAACAAAACTCAAAGAGATGCATTCGGAATACAAGGATGTATCAATAGACGAAAATGCTACATTCAACAGTCTTCCAAATGATCAGCCAAGTGATGCAGAGGAGACACAGCAAGAGGACCCAGATGCAATTACTGCACATGCTGAGCAGCCCAACAACCCAGAAGGAGAAATGGTGTCAGAAATGGGAACCAGTGCAGATGCAAACAGTGAGCAGGCCGACCAGTCCAAAGACCCAGAAAATGAACAAGAGGAATTGAGACCGGGTCTGGCCCTGGACACTTGCATGCAGCCCCCAGACGCTGCAGAGGAACTTCTATCCTACGGTGACGGAATATTCAGCATTGCACCAGCCCAGGGAAACAAACCAGTTGGCTTCTTTTCCATACCAAAACTAGAAGCAATGGCCTTCCCAGTGCAGTTTCCAAACGGAGAGAACACATTAGATGAGGTCAGACAAATTAAACTGTCCCCAAGCATGTACTTCAATGCAAGGCTGTTCTCTGTGGATACCCGGTTTGCAAATGACCAGAGTTACCTATTCTTCTCCCAGTTTGTGACAGAAACCCACTTGGCTACAAACAGCATGTCAATCCAACTGCGTAAAGGTAAACCGACCACCAGAGATGGACGGAAAATCTCCAGCAGAATGCTTCAAAATAAAGAAGATGTGGAAAGACTGATTCAAAACAAAGATGCAACACGCTTCATGCAACCTTTGAGGCACTCCAGCCTATTGGGACAAAACCCTTAAAGACCTCAATGCTATGGTCAGACAGTTGGGAAAGCCTACATTCTTTCTGACATTTTCTGCTGCTGAAATGAGATGGCCTGAGGTCATAGAGGCAATAAAAGCTCAACAAGGTGAAGAAGTTGACTTTTCTGAGCTCGACTGGAATGCAAAATGTGAAATTCTACGAAGCAATCCTGTCACTGTAATGCGGATGTTTGAGAAAAGAGTTGATGCGCTAATGACAAATCTGATCCTGTCATCTGCACATCCCATTGGAGAAATAGAGGACTACTTCTATAGAGTGGAATTTCAAGCCAGAGGCAGCCCACATATTCACTTACTGGTTTGGGTCAAAGATGCCCCTGAATTTGGAGAAGATGATGACCAAGATCTGTGCCAGTTTGTTGATAAGTACATTACATGCCAGATGCCTGATCCAATTGCAGACCCTGAGCTCCACAAAATTGTGTCCGAGGTCCAAATTCACAGTAAAAACCATTCAAAGTCATGCAAGAAAGGCAATGTACTGTGCAGATTTGGGTTCCCTAAACTACCCGTGGACAGAACCATCATCACCCACCCAGAAGGTGATGCTTTTGATGATGACAATGACAAAAAGCAAAGCACCAGTGGAAATGATGATAAAAAGCAAAGCAACAGTGAGGAAAAAGTCAAAAAGTCAAAATCCAAAAAAGACCTCTTCAAAGACAACAAAGGTTGGCCAAGGAAAAGCTACAAACTCTGAGGAGTTTGATTAGTGATCCAAACGCTTCATTTAACAACTTGTCAGAGCTTCTGGAAAAATGCAACATGACTCACACAAGAATACATGACATGTGTCACTGATCTAACCAGTACTAATGTGGTTATGATGAAGCGTGATCCAAAGGACTGTTGGGTCAATGGATACAATGCATATTTGCTGAAAGCATGGAATGCTAATATGGACATTCAATATGTGCTTGATGAAATCAACTGCATCATGTACATGATGTCATATGTGTCAAAGCCAGAACATGAGATGAATGAGTTCCTGAACGACGTCATTCGCGATGTGAGGAAGACAGATGTGAATCAACATGATGAGATGAAGCAAATAATGCAGGCCTACTCCAAACACAGACAGGTCAGCGCTCAAGAGTCTGTGGCACGGACATGCAGCTTGCCACTGAAAAAGTGTTCACGCAATGTGATCTTTATACAGACTGATGATGATGCACTAAAGATGAGTCTCCCCATGAGCAGGTTAAAGGACATGGCACTAGACACAGAAGAAGTGTGGATGTCAGGATTACCTGAGAAATATGCACAGAGACCTGCAACACAGAGTTTGAAGGCATGTGTTTGGCTGAGTTTGCTTCACAGTACAGGACTCTGTATGGACAGCAAACGAAAAGCAAAAATGCCATTCCCCTTCTGAATGACAAAGGACACGTTCAAAAAGAACAGTAGGAAAACACATCAGATTTGAAGAAAAACAGCCAGAAAAGTGTTGCTGATCTTTTACAGACTGATGACCACAAACTAAAGAAAATGCAGCCAGAATGAAAGGTTAAAGGTATGGAAAATCCATGCCATCATCAGACCCTTTGATTGATTTGAGATCATCCTTGAGATGGTTCAGAGTCAAGGCATGTATTATGGATTGACTCTGATTTGGCACACAGATATGATGACCTGAAAACAGCAATGACCCAACATATGAGCAGTTCTACTTGGCAAGGCACAGATCTGAAAAATGCCAGTGTCAAGACACAGTGGCTATCACAGAGGACATTGTTAAGATCATGAAGAAACAATATGGACATGGCAAACAAATGGGAGAAGGCAATGGAAAAGATGTCATGGAAGGGCAATAAAAACATGAAAGCCCGCATGGATTTGCTAAAAACAAAGATGGTGAGAATGCATGAGCTCTTTTTCCCGAGGCTGAAGTGGATCAAAGGAGTGTCAGCACAGCTAAGCCCATCAATCCCAATGATGAGAAAAACCTGAGCATCAACGCAGATTTGACTTTCAAGTCAATCGTGAAAGCAGTGGAGCAGCACCAGCAAAAATAGAGGCACCAAAGTTGAGTCCAGACTTTGTCTAAAGTTGTGATCAAAGCCTCAATGATTGGAAGGATCTGACCTGAAAAAATCCAGATGTGACAATATCAAAACCTCAATGGCCAACACAGGCATCCATTTTCTACACTGTGAGGGAATGGTGAACTTTTAAGCGCCAGTGTCTGGGGCCAAGGACATTGTTAAGATCATGAAGAAACAATATGAAGGACATGGCAAACAAATGGAGAAATCAATGGAAAAGATTCAAGAGCAAGGGCCAATAATTAATGCATGGAGCTCTTTTGCACCCGAGGCTTTGCAGTGGATCGTTTGGAGTGTCTAGCACAGCTAGAGCCCATCAATCCCAATGATGAGAATGAGCAAGACAACGTACCTGACTTTCAAGTCAATCGTGAAAGCAGTGGAGCAGCACCAGCAATAGAGGCACCAAAGTTGAGTCCAGACTTTGTGAAAAAGTTGTATCAAAGCCTCAATGAAACAACACAGGCATCCATTTTCTACACTGTGAGGGAATGGTGCTTTAAGCGTGTCTGGGGCCAAATCCAGAACAGTTCTTCTACTTTGTCTCAGGAGGAGCTGGCTGTGGAAAATCACATGTCATCAAGTGTATTTATGAGGAGGCAACCAAGATTCTGCGCCAACTCCCCAGATTCCGCGACCAAGCAGATATGTCTACGCCGGCAGTGCTACTGACTGCATTCACTGGCACTGCGGCTTTCAACATATCTGGAAAAACCCTGCACTCCATGCTTAAACTGCCAAGAAGTTTGAAACCACCATACCAAGGACTTGGAAATGCATTGGATGAAGTGAGAGCAACACTATCCAATGCTGAAATTCTCATAATAGATGAAATTTCAATGGTTTCTAAGGAGTTATTTGCCTATGTCCACTGGAGATTGCAGCAGATAAAAGGCAACAGGAAACCTTTCGGAGGAATGTCTGTCCTAGCAGTAGGGGATTTCTACCAACTGCCCCCGCTTGGTAGAGCAAAACCACTCTGTGTTTACCAGGAGGATGTGCTCGACCTTTGGAAAGACAAATTTCAAATGGTCAACCTGACACAGATCATGCGACAGAAAGATGATCTTGCTTTTGCAGAACTCCTAAACAGGATGAGGGTAAAGCAAAAGACAGATGCACTCAGCGACAGTGACAGAGTTTTGCTCAACCAGGCCATCACTGATGTCAAAGACTTGCCACCTGATGTCCTTCATATCTTTGCAACAAACAAAGAGGTTGATGCGCACAATTCTGCAACCATGACTGCCCTCCATTCTGACTTTGTAAGCATCAAGGCAGAGGACTTTACAAAAGACCCCACCTCAGGGGAAATGACCCAGCAAGGATCCATCAAAGGCACAAAAAGAGATTTGCCGGACACCATACAAGCCGCACATGGAGTGCGGGTTATGGTGATAAGGAACCTGGATGTGGAAGATGGGATCGTTAATGGGACATTTGGAACAATTGCCAACATAGTGACAGACAAGCAAAGTGGACAATCGACAGTGAAGCTGATTGGACTTCAATTGGACAGTCCAACTGCAGGACAGAAGTTCCGCCTTAAGATACAAGGGGCATCAGATAACTTGGTCTACATAGAGAGAAGTGAGGAAAGACTGTGCAAGAAAGGAGTCATGCGAAGACAGTTTCCAATGAAGTTGGCCTTTGCATGCACAGCTCACAAAGTCCAAGGCATGACAATGCAGTCGGCAGTGGTGTCTTTGAAGCGTGTGTTTGAGTCTGGAATGTCCTACGTTGCCATCAGTAGGACAACCTCACTTCAAGGACTGTACATTACAGATTTTGATGAAAATCTATGCTGATCCTGAAATCACAGCTGTACTTGGGAATATGACACAGGCATCGTTCCAGAGCGCAAGACCCTTGTTGCAACATGTGCAATCAGCAGAAGACACAGGCCAGACATTGTCAATAATTCACCACAACACTCAAGGACTTCCATCTCACATTCAGGACATGAAGTGCCACCATGAGCTAGGACTTGCCGATGTGTTGTGCATTACCGAAACACATTTGTCCGGAACCTTTGTCTCGCCAACGTTCCAATTGGAGGGATACAACATGTTTACACGCAGCAGACATGTCTCCTACACCAACTATCCCGACATGGCCAAAAAAGATGGAGGTGGAGTTGCAGTGTACTGTAAGAGCCACATCCAAGCAGAGGCTCGAAGGTACATGCAAAATGTAACTGATCTGGAGTTTGTTGTCGTCAAAATTACGGCTCCAGTGAGTGCAGTGGTTGCAGCTGTTTACAGACCACCAAATTTTAGTCTTGATAAGTTTTTACCAAACATGCAAAGCCTCTTGGACTCTTTGGAACTGATGAATCACCAGCCTGTCATTGTTTGTGGGGACTTTAATGAGGACCTTCTCTCTAGAGGCAAAAAGTCAATCCAAGAGTTGTTTCAGTCCAGAGGCTATGGACAACTTGTCACAGCTGCAACCACAGAAAAGCAGACACTGATTGATCACATTTACATATCTCAACCACATATGTGCCTCCAATCAGGTGTACTGCAAACTTATTACAGCTATCACAATCCAGTGTACTGTATTTTAACTTTGTGATAACCTTACAAGCCAATACATCCACTGTTGACATTGTAGATGTGTCATTGGGTCACTGGGTCACTGGGTCACTTTTCAATCTGGTTTTAAGTTATTTCCTTTAAAAAATTGCCAGGCGTTCAGGGTCTCGGCAATCATTTTAAACATCACAAGACACATGGTCTATGGTGTCAGAATGGTATGTATTGGCTTGTAATCATGTCACTGTAAGAACATTGTCACTCTGCTAAAGATAATAATCATGATAATCAATCATCAATCATTAATAACCATGCCTTTCATTTAATTTTGTTTTGTCCCCAACATGTCTTAGATTGCTGGGTTTTGTTATTTTAGTTTGGGTTGGAGATCACCGGTAGTCAAGTTATAATCGCCTTAGTTTAGTTTAGATGTTTTTCTGTAGGTAGTTTTAGGGGGATGATCTTGGTGCGACGGCCCTATAGGGGTTGGCTCGGTGACTTCCCCATCTTTTGTTCCTTTTGGCTGGGATCCCAACCCCTTTTGTTTTTTTGGTAACACTTTCTATGAAGCCTGTATCTATAATGTGTTATAATCTGCTTATAGCACCGTATGTAAAGGTTTTAATACCAAGTATACAACCTATAAGTCCTTACATACATAGGAGGCAGACACCACATTTAAATTGCCAGATTAATTTACCATATAGTCAATAATATAATTACACAATTAAGAGTAAACTTAAAACTCTCCTCTTTGATAAAGCTTATAGTTAGGGATAGCTGTGAGGAGTCGCGGCGTTCCCTTGACCGGGGGGGGGAGGGTGGATGCTGCATAACGGGCAACACCTTCTTTTCTCTGCTTCTCTTCATGGTTGTCCGATTAATTTTCCATATAGTCAATAATATAATAACAAATTTAACAGTAATCTTAAAACTCTCCTCTTTGATAAAGCTTAGTTAGGGATAGCTGTGAGGAGTCGCGGCGTTCGCCTTGACCGGCAGGGGGGGGGTGGATGCTGCATAACGGGCAACACCTTCTTTTCTCTGCTTCTCTTCATGGTTGTCCGATTAATTTACCATATAGTCAATAATATAATAAATATAGGGAGGGAATAATAACCATACTATTAAATAGAACAAAATTATAACAGAATAGGGACTAGTCATTTTAGTACTACTTTATACCCTATGTCAATTAAGTTGATAGTGATGCATTATAGACAGAGGCTTCATGGAAAGTGTTAGTGTTTAGTTAGTAATTGTTTTTTTTTTTCTGAATGTAGGCATGGTTTATTTTCTTTTTCCTTGGCTTCCTTGATATGTTTTGGACTCTTGTAGAGCCTTTGTTTGTATAGAGAGGCTTTAGGCTTAGGCTTTAACTAAAGGACAAACACATGTGATCAAGTTAATAAAATAAGTCAAGGTTAAGAACAGAAAAGCAGAGGACAAAGCTGGGCTGCAGTTCCAGAGATGCAGATGCAGATGCAGATAGGGACAGCAGTCTGAGCGAGGAAGATGCTCCCCAAAAGACAGTGTTGAGGTAAATACTAGGTTAATAAAAGTACTGCACAATACATCATTGCTGGTTTTCATTTCACTGTTAACCTATTTGACAACCCAAGGGATGACAACATCAGCTAATGAAAAGTTATGTCTGATTCTTTTTCTTTCAGAAAACACAGGGCAGCTCTTCAGGACTCCAGCTGAGACAGCAGCTGGTTTCTTTCTCCAGAAAGCAGGCCATACATTACAAGGCTTGAGGTAAGACTAACTCACAACCATGTGCTACTTAGTTTAGTTTAGAATTCTTGACTGAATTAAAATTCCATTTATTCTTGCTGCTTTAATATTGTCATTACTGATGTCTTTTCCGTTTGTGTACTTTCAGAGATAGAAGATGACTGCCAGGGGAGACAAAGCTATAAAAATTATTTATTATCAATAATATGTCTATTTTAATATTATTATAAATAAATAATTTAACTGTAATTCCTTGTGGTTGAGTTTGTTTTCTATGAGATCTATAATATTGTTCCCTCATCATCCCTGGTTTTTAGTAGCCCTTTGCTCTTTTTTCAAAATATGGAAGTATACAGTGTGAGAAATAAAAAAAAATCAACAGAAACGGTTGATACATTCCCTATTGGGAGTTGTCAAACAATTGTATTCTCTGTTTTGTCTATCTCTATAAAAAACCTTTTTTAAGTTTTGAGAAACAAATTGATGGTGTATAAATAAAAAATTGAACACAACATTATCAATAATATGTCTATTTTAATATTATTATAAATAAATAATTTAACTGTT
>JAEKDQ010000731.1:0-30000 GCA_026937815.1 Etheostoma perlongum | reverse complement strand
CCAACTATTGTTATTCGGTTCTTTTTTATTATTAGTGGGAATGCTGTTCCACAGCATTCCAACTATTGTTATTCTGTTCTTTATTATTATTATTTCGTCTTCCGTACGTTTTTTGGCTCTCTGTATCTTCTGCATACTTTCAGCTATTTAAACCATTCAACTTTTCAAATCTTCAGCTCTTTCAGCAGATGATGGGACTTCTTCAGCAATTTTTCTACTATTTATACTTTTTAAAATATTAAGCATTTAAACAATTTTTTTTTACATTAAAGTCAATGAGAGCAAGCTTCAAATCCTTCAAATCTTCTTCTGCTTCAAAATGTATCTCCTCCTACATTTTTTCACCTACAGACGTGGTTCAAACTTTAAAACGTTCACAAAATATTCAGCTATCCGGCTCTATCTTTTCAGATTGATATATTTTACAGTTTTTGTGAAAAAAAACCGTGTGAAGTACAGTGTACATTTTATGATTTTTCTGCCTTTATAATGGGTGTGTATTGCGTGAGTTAGAGTGTGGTGTGACATCATCAGAGTGAACGGCTTCAAAAAGATTATCTTACTCCGTTCTCTATATCTTGCTCCTACACCAACAATTCTAACTTGTCATGGACAATTTATACATCAAAACGTAGGTATTCTTGTCTAGTTTCTGTCAATGGGCTCATTTTGCATATGAATTATACTTTTTGCTCAGCGAGCTATCAAATGACAAGAGTTCAGGATCTTTCTCCATTCACTGCCATGTTAAACATCGCCCACATTTCTGAGCAAAATGCAGAGCGAACACTTTTTTACATCGCCGATACGCCCACATTTTTAACTTTATCCACATGAATTTTATATCAATACGTTCACAAAGGCCTTCTGGTGCTCATGAGGTGGTTATTTTACTGAAATAACTTTTCATTTTCCCCTGTCTGACCATTTGTTTGAGGGCTTGTTTGTTAGGAGCTGCTGTTTCCCACAGGTAAAAAAGGGTACAACAGCTGCGGTCGTTAACTGATTACAGATCAAAGAGATGACATCACAGACATCAAAGGCTTCCTAGCTGTGTTTACAAACATGGCCACTGGTAGTTTGTATCCCTTAGCAACCATTTCATTCTCTGTCAATGGCTTTGCTGTTAACTCATCTTAAAACAGACAGTGAAAAAATAGAAACACACACACACACACACACACACAGTGACACACATACAGACACACACAAAGACACACACACACACACACAGAGACACACACACACACACACACACACACACACACACACACAGAGACACACACACACACACACACACACACACACACACACAGACACACACACACACACAGACCCACACACACACACAGACACACACACACACACACACACAGAGACACACACACACACACACACACACAGACACACACACACACACACAGACACACACACACACACACACAGACACACACAGACACACACACACACACATACACACACACAGAGACACACAAACAGACACACACACACACACACACACACACACAGAGACACACACACACACACACACACACACACATAGACACACAAACACACACACACAAACACAGATTGACATGCCACACACACACACACAGATTGACACACACACACACAAAACACACACACACACACACACACACACACAGACACACACACACACACACACACAATTATATATTACCTTGATAGGTTTTTCAGACAGACATTACACACACACGCAGTGGTTATGTGACATGCCCTTTCATGCCACAGTGGGACACTCACAAATCCCACAATGGGATCTCATCACATAGTGTTACAAAAACACTTTTGAACCACTTTTTTGATTGTCACAGTAACATCTGCAGACTTTCAACAATTCCACTTTTTAAAATCTAGCTCTAGCTCCTTATGGTGTAGGGGTGTTATTCAACTTTATTAAAACCATTCCTACTTTTTTTAAATATTCTCACTACTTCAACATCTTCTTACTGATTTAAGCTATTTCTCCAGTTCAGCTTTTAAATTTACATTTTTTTTGTTTCCACACTTTTTACATTATTGTTACTATTCAACTTAATTAAAACCATTCCTACATTTTCAACTCTTCTCAATACTTCAACATCTTCTTACTGATTTAAGCTATATCTCCAGTTTGGCTTTAGCATTTCAATATTTTCTACAAATTTTACTGATTTAAGCTATTTGTCCAGTTTAGCTTAAACCAATTTTTCTACAACAATTACAATTTTTTTAAGCCAGGATAGCTTTAGCAATTCAGCTATTCAGCATTCCCACTAGCATTTTCTGCAGGAAATGCATTTTCTTTAGTTATTCTTCTTCTTATTATTATTCCGTACGTTTTTTGGCTCTCTCTAACTTCTGCATACTTTTACCTATTTATACCGTTCAACTTTTACAATCTTCAGCTTTTTAAGCAGATGATGGGACTTCTTTTACTATTTTTCTACTATTTATACTTTTTAAAATATTAAGCATTTAAACAATTTTTTTTTTTAACATTAAAGTCAATGAGAGCAAGCTTCAAATCCTTCAAATCTTCTTCTGCTTCAAAATGTATCTCCTCCTACATTTTTTTCACCTACAGACGCGTCGTTTCAAACTTTAAAACGTTCACAAAATATTCAGCTATCCGGCTATGGCTTTTCAGATTGATATATTTTACAGTTTTTGTGAAAAAGCTGTGTGAAGTACAGTGTACATTTTATGATTTTTCTGCATTTATAATGGGTGTGTATTGCAGAGTTAGAGTGTGGTGTGACATCATCAGAGTGAACGGCTTTGAAAGATTATCTTACTCCGTTCTCTATAACTTGCTCCCACGCCAACAATTCTAACTTGTCATGGACAATTTATACATCAAAACGTAGGTATTCTTGTCTAGTTTCTGTCAATGGGCTCATTCTTGCGATATGAATTATACTTTTTGCTCAGCGAGCTATCAAATGACAGGAGTTCAGGATCTTCCTCCATTCACCGCCATGTTAAACATCGTCGACATTTCTGAGCAAAATGCAGAGCGAAGCACTTTTTTACATCGCCGATACACCCACATTTTTAACTTTATCCACATGAATTTTATATCAATACGTTCACAAAGACATTCTGGTGCTCATGAGGTGGTTATTTTACTGAAATAACTTTTTATTTTCCCCGTCTGACCATTTGTTTGAGGGCTTGTTTGTTAGGAGCTGCTGTTTCCCACAGGTAAAAAAGGGTACAACAGCTGCGGTCGTTAACTGATTACAGATCAAAGAGATGACATCACAGACATCAAAGGCTTCCTAGCTGTGTTTACAAACATGGCCACTGGTAGTTTGTATCCCTTAGCAACCATTTCCCACACACTGTCAATGGCTTTGCTGTTTCTCTCATCTTTTTAAACAGACAGTGAAAAAAGAGATTTGGGCTGTGTGTCCACACATCCTGTGTGTGTGTGTCTCCCCTGTGTATGACTGTGTGTCTGTGTGTGTGTGTTTACGGAAAGACAGACAGACACACACACACACACACACACACACAGACACACACACACACACACACACACAGACACACACACACAGACACACACACACAGACACACACACACAAAGACACACACACACACAGAAATCACACACACACACACACACACAGACACACACACACAGAGACACACACACACAGACACACACACACAGACACACACACAAGCAGAGACACACACACACGCACACACATACACACACAGTTCACACACACAGAGACACACACACACATTAAACACACACACACACACAGAGACACACACACACACACACATTCACACACAAAACACACACACACACACAGACACATGCACACACACACAGAAACACACACACACACACACATACACACACACACAGAGACACACAAACAGAGACACACACACACGCACACACACACATTTACACACACACACAGACACACACACACACACACACACACAGAGACACACACACAGACACACACATAGACACACACACACACACATTTACACAAAAGTAGCTTTTTGTTACAGATTGACACGCACACACACACGCACACACAGAAACACACACACACACACACACAAACACAGATTGACACACACACACACACACACACACACACACAGAGACACACAAACACACATACACACACACAGAGAGACACACACACACACACACACACAGACACAGATAAATTATATATTACCTTGTATAGGTTTCTGAAGTTATTACAGTGGTGGCACAGTGGTTATGTGACATGCCCTTCAAGCCATAGGCCACACACAAATCACAGGGATTCATCACACACACACACACACAAGTCTTTTAACACTGTTATGATTATTTAATATTCCGTTCACATTTGGAAAGAGATGACATCACAGAGATGAAAGGCTTCCTAGTTGCACAACACACAAACATGGCCATGGCTGATTATATGTAGCCATGGCAACCTTTTCCCTGACAGTGCAATACTCTGTATGTCTGTCTGTCTAATTATATATTACAATGTAAGCTTGAAAAACACATTCCTTTGGTGTGGCCTATGAAGACATTTAACCCATGGCATTTAACCTCATTATGATTTTTTTTTTATTATTCCATACCTTTTTTGGTTGTCCGTATTTTCTGCAGACTTTCAGCAATAAAAAATCAATTCCATTTTTAAATCTAGCTCTAGCTTTATGGTGTAGGGGTGTTATTCAACTTTTTAAAACCATTCCTACTTTTTTAAAATATTCTCACTACTTCAACATCTTCTTACTGATTTAAGCTATTTCTCCAGTTCAGCTTTTAAATTTACATTTTTTAAAATGTTTCCACCTTTTTGTCACATTATTGTTACTATTCAAACATTAAAACATTCCTACATTTTCTTTTCCACTCTTCTTACAATAAATTTAACATCTTCTTAATGATTTAACCCTTTGTGTGACCGAGACACACACACAGGCCACAAAAAAAAAGACACCTCTGATTCATAGTTTAATAACTTTTTTTAACGCAGTGACTCACCACACAGTTGCACATCAATCCTTTTAGCCTTTACACATGGGCGGTCTTTTGGGCCACAGCCTCTACAGGTGATTTTCATCCAGCCTGGAACTTTGCTGATTTTAACTTGTTGGGCTTTAAATCCATACCTTTAAATCCCAGATTAATCCACTTTATGTCCATAATTCATCGCTTTTTAAATTCTGCCGTACCGCTCTGCTCCCTCTTCTGTACAGGTTTACAGGAAGTACAGGCCCCAGTATGCCCATATAGGGAGACATCAGCCAAAGACTACAGGCCGAAAGATTACAGCCCTCCCAGCACTTCACACTAACACTTCCTGTCCACGTCTCAAGCATGCAATCAAAGGTGCTAGAGCACACAACAAGATAGATATCTACCGTTTTATAGCATGGAAATGGCCTCATTGGTTTGAGATATGGCATATATTTGCATTATATATTATATATTTGGGCCTTTTTGAAGAAATGTAAATAGTATGTGCTTTATATGAGTTATAATGTTTATTATGTTTATTTTTGCATATAGAAGAACACACACAAATGCTTGTGTAGCATTGTTGTGGGTGTAATATCAATAAATATGACATTATTATGTTATTATTGGCATAGGTAAATGTCATGAGGGCAAAAATGCTGCACTTTTTTTTGAAAAAATGCCTGTATTTTGTCATCTGTAAAATTTATAATGATTATTTCTTCACAGTGTGACTCCCAAGACATATGAGAAGTGTTTTAGAGAGTAAAATGGCTTAGGTTTTACCTATATGTCTGTGATATCAATACATATCTGAAAAGTCATGTTCCGTTTTATTTATTTATTTGTCTTTAAGGTCCACAACCATTTTTAACATTCAAGTGACCTCATTGCAACCCAAATATTCTACACAACCCAGTTTGTCCTGAAAAAAAATGATGTTCATATCTTCACTGTAGACAACAGGGTTGATGTTTTATTGGCTTTTATATAAAACAAATCCAGACGGAAAATGAACTGTAAAAAATGGCTTTAGGGCTCAGGGCATAGTTTAATAACTTTTAAACAATACAACGCAGTGACTCACCAAAAATGGCTGCACCCAAAGGCTTAGCCTCCTGACGAATTAGCCTTTCCGGCGGTCTTTTCCGTGTCCGTTTAGCCTCTACAGGTGATTTTCTATCCAGCCTGGAACTTCCAGCCTCTTTAGGGGTTGTTGGGCTTTAAATCCATACCTTTAAATCCCAGATTAATCCACTTTATGTCCATAATTCATCAATGCGTTTTTCTTCGCTCGCTTTTAGGCCGCTAAAGCCGCTCTGCTCCCAACATAAACTTTCTGTGTTTACCCATTGACTTTTTTAAATGTCTGGCCAGGGATTGAACCACCAACCTTTACAGGAAGTACAGGCCCCAGTATGCCCATATATGGGAGACATCAGCCAAAGACTATGGAGGCTGAAAGATTACAGCCCTCCCAAGCACTTCCTACTCTGCCAACACTTCCTGTCAACGTCTCTAGCATGCAATCAAAGGTGCTAGAGCGAACAAGATAGATATCTACCGTTTTATAGCGGAAATGGCCTCATTGGTTTGAGATATGGCATATATTTGCATTATATATTATATATTTGGGCCTTTTTGAAGAAATGTAAATAGTATGTGCTTTATATGAGTTATAATGTTTATTATGTTTATTTTTGCATATAGAAGAACTGTTTTAGACACACAAATGCTTGTGTAGCATTGTTGTGGGTGTAATATCAATAAATATGACATTATTATGTTATTATTGGCATAGGTAAATGTCATGAGGGCAAAAGCGTCTGGACTTTTTTTTGAAAAAATGTCTGTATTTTGTCATCTGTAAAATTTATAATGATTATTTCTTCACAGTGTGACTCCCAAGACATATGAGAAGTGTTTTAGAGAGTAAAATGGCTTAGGTTTTACCTATATGTCTGTGATATCAATACATATCTGGAAGAGTCATGTTCCGTTTTATTTATTTATTTGTCTTTAAGGTCCTACAACCATTTTTAACATTCAAGTGACCTCATTGCAACCCAAATATTCTACTAACCCAGTTTGTCCTGAAAAAAATGATGTTCATATCTTCACTGTAGACAACAGGGTTGATGTTTTATTGGCTTTTATATAAAATAAATCCAGACGGAAAATGAACTGTAATCTATGGCTTTTCAGATTGATAAATTTTACAGTTTTTTGTTAAAAACCTGTTGAAGTACAGTGTACATTTTATGATTTTTCTGCCTTTATAATGGGTGTGTATTACGTGAGTAGAGTGGGGTGTGACATCATCAGAGTGAACGGCTTCAAAAAGATTATCTTACTCCGTTCTCTATAATTTGCTCCTACCAACAATTCTAACTTGTCATGGACAATTTATACATCAAAACGTAGGTATTCTTGTCTAGTTTCTGTCAATGGGCTCATTCTTGCGATATGAATTATACTTTTCGCTCAGCGAGCTATCAAATGACAGGAGTTCAGGATCTTCCTCCATTCACCGCCATGTTAAACATCGTCCACATTTCTGAGCAAAATGCAGAGCGAAGCACTTTTTTACATCGCCGATACGCCCACATTTTTAACTTTATCCACATGAATTTTATATCAATACGTTCACAAGGGCCTTCTGGTGCTCATGAGGTGGTTATTTTACTGAAATAACTTTTCATTTTCCCCCCTCCTGACCATTTGTTTGAGGGCTTGTTTGTTAGGAGCTGCTGTTTCCCACAGGTAAAAAAGGGTACAACAGCTGCGGTCGTTAACTGATTACAGATCAAAGAGATGACATCACAGACATCAAAGGCTTCCTAGCTGTGTTTACAAACATGGCCACTGGTAGTTTGTATCCCTTAGCAACCATTTCATTCTCTGTCAATGGCTTTTTTAACATTTAAAACAGACAGAGTCTGTCAATGGCTTTGCTGTTTCTCTCACAACTCATTTTAACACACACAGAGACACACACACACACACACACACACACACACACACACAGACACACACACACAGACACACACACACACAGACACACACAGTCACACACACAAAAACAGACACACACACAAACACACAGATTGACACACACACACACACACACACACACACACACACACACACACACACACACACAGAGACACACACACACACACAGACACACACACACAGAGACACACACACACACACACACACACAGAGACACACACACACACAGAGAGACACACACACACACACACACACAGTCACACACACAGAAACACACACACACACACACACACACACACACAGAGACACACACACACACAGACACACACACACACACACACACACAGACACACAAACACAGAGACATGACACACACACACACACACACATACACACACAAACACAAAGACACACACACACACACACACACACACACACACACACACATGTTACACAACACAGATTGACACAGAGCACACACACACACACACACACACACACACACAACACACACACACACACACACACACACAGAGACACACAGACACACACACACACACACACACAAACACAGATACATTATATATTACCTTGTATAGGTTTTCCAGAAGTTATTACAGTGGTGGCACAGTGGTTATGTGACATGCCCATCATGCCGTAGGCCTGGGTTCAAATCCCACAATGGGATCTCATCACATAGTGTTAAAAAAAGTCTTTTACACTGTTATGATTATTTAATATTCTGTTAACAATTCCACTTTTAAAATCTAGCTCTAGCTCCTTATGGTGTAGGGGTGTTATTCAACTTTATTAAAACCATTCCTACTTTTTTAAATATTCTCACTACTTCAACATCTTCTTACTGATTTAAGCTATTTCTCCAGTTCAGCTTTTACATTTACATTTTTTAAATGTTTCCACCTTTTTACATTATTGTTAAATTCAACTTAATTTTCCTACATTTTTGTTATTCTCAATACTTCAACATCTTCTTACTGATTTAAGCTATATCTCCAGTTCAGCTTTTTGGAAATTTACATTTTTTAAAATGTTTCCACCTTTTTACATTATTGTTGCTATTCAACTTAATTAAAACCATTCCTACATTTTCAACTCTTCTCAATACTTCAACATCTTCTTACTGATTTAAGCTATATCTCCAGTTTAGCTTTAGCATTTCAATATTTTCTACAAATTTTACTGATTTAAAACTATTTGTCCAGTTTAGCTAGCGTTTCAATTTTTTCTACAACTTTTACTGATTTAAGCCAGGATAGCTTTTGAGCAATTCAGCTATTCAGCATTCCCACGCATTTTCTGCAAGGAAATGCATTTTTTATTCTTATTATTCCATACGTTTTTTTGGCTCTCTCTAACTTCTGCATACTTTTACCTATTTATACCGTTCAACTTTTAAATCTTCAGCTTTTTAAGCAGATGATGGGACTTCTTTTCAACTATTTTTAAAACTATTTATACTTTTTAAAATATTCTCATTTAAACAATTTTTTTTAACATTATTTAAGCTATTTCTTCATGTTCAGGGACTTTTTCATTGTTTACTTTTTTAAAATGTTTCCACCTTTTTTAAAATTGTTACTATTCAACTTAATTAAAGAGAGGGATGCTTTTTTCGACCCGTTGTTGTGGGGAGCCCTTTTGGACCATTTTTTGGATTTGGATTTTAAAAACACCCCCGTTGAAGGCATGTTTCAACATCATCAACTTCAACATTAACCCTTGTATTGCCCAGTTCATGTCATTTCAACTTTTTCAGTTTTTTACTTTTAAGCATTTGTCCCCTTTACCTTAAAAAAAAAAAATTTTCACAACTTTTCACTGATTTAAGGAGAAAGCTTTTTCGAATTGTTGTGGGGAGCCCTTTTTGGACCATTTGTGATTGGAAATGGATTTTAAAAACATTCTTTGAAGGCATTTTCAACATCATCCAAACTTCTAACCCTTGCATTGCCCTTCATGTCACCTTTTTAGTTTGTTTACTTTTTGCATTCAAACCCCTACAAAAAAAAAAAAAAATCTTCAAGTCTTTTTAAGGAGATGATGGGATGCTTTTTGACCCGTTGTTTTTCTACCATGTTGTGATTGGACTTTTTAAAAACACCCCCCTTTGAAGGCATTTTCAACATCATTTTTTTTCATTAACCCTTGTATTGCCCTTCATGTCACAGGGACTTTTTCAGTTTGTTTTACTTTTGCATGTAAAACCCCTACCTAAAAAAAAAAAAAAAAATCACCCAAGTCACCGAAACGGAGAACAGAGAGGGATGCTTTTTGACCCGTTGTTGTGGGGAGCCCTTTTGGACCATGTTGTGATTGGATTTGGATTTTAAAAACACCCCCCCCCTGAAGGCATGTTTCAACATCATCCAAACTTCTCGTTAACCCTTGTATTGCCCTTCATGTCACAGGTACTTTTTCAGTTTGTTTACTTTTGCATGTAAAACCCCTACCCAAAAAAAAAAAAATCACCCAAGTCACCGAAACGGAGAACAGAGAGGGATGCTTTTTGACCCGTTGTTGTGGGGAGCCCTTTTGGACCATGTTGTGATTGGATTTGGATTTTAAAAACACCCCCTTTGAAGGCATGTTTCAACATCATCCAAACTTCTCGTTAACCCTTGTATTGCCCTTCATGTCACAGGGACTTGTTCAGTTTATTGACTTTTATACTACGCTTGCGTTGTGCTCCGGGTCCCTGGGACTTCATGTGTATAATTTCACATCAACTGCCCTGGTTTATTTTATTTTATTTTTTTTTTGCTCACTTACGTTCTATATAGTTTTCTACTCACATCTCCCACAGCACAAGTATCCAAAAGGGTTTTTATTCAAAATAGATTCGAGGTACATTTTAGTTTGTTACAGTTAGTATTTCCCTACATTTGTTGCCACTTTTAACCTTTGTATTATCCTTTGTGTCACAGGGACTTGTTCAGTGTATTGACTTTTCTACCACGCTTGCCCTATGCTCCAGGTCCCGGGGACCCTCACGTGTATAATCCCACGTCAACTGCCCTGCAGTATTTTGTTGTGTATTTTGTTTTTTATTCAAAATAGATTCGAGGTACATTTTAGTTTGTTACAGTTAGTATTTCCCTACATTTGTTGCCACTTTTAACCTTTGTATTATCCTTTGTGTCACAGGGACTTGTTCAGTGTATTGACCCTTCTACCACGCTTGCCCTATGTTCTGGGTCCCGGGGACCCTCACGTGTATAATCTCACGTCAACTGCCCTGCAGTATTTTGTTGTGTATTTTGTTATTTTATTCAAAATAGATTCAATGTACATTTTAGTTTGTTACAGTTAGTATTTCCCTACATTTGTTGCCACTTTTAACCTTTGTATTATCCTTTGTGTCACAGGGACTTGTTTAGTGTATTGACCCTACTACCACGCTTGCCCTATGCTCCGGGTCCCGGGGACCCTCACGTGTATAATCTCACTTCAACTGCCCTGCTGTATTTTGTTGTGTATTTTGTTATTTTATTCAAAATAGATTCAATGTACACTTTAGTTTATTTCAATTCATTTCATTCAGTTCATTGTTGTCTTTGCAGGCCGTGACTCCCGACACACGCCCTTGTGTCCGCCGCTTGTTTTCTTTTTCTTATTTTTTTTTTTTTTCTCTTTGCAGCGTTACGTCGACACGCAACCCGGCGCTGCTACCCACAACCCCAAGAGGCTACGGTCTCACGCATTCAGCGCAGTAGGCCTGCGTGCAGCTCCCACAGATGTATCTCTCGCAGCAGCCGCACACAGTGTGTGTTTTGCGATCCGTGGGCTTTGGACAAAGCTGACACCTCTTCCTCTTGCCGGGCACTCGCTGCGCTCTCGGTTGAGCTGGCACCCTCATCGCCGTCGCCGTCTCGATTCTCTCGACCTCGCCGCGAGCGCCAGCTCCAGCCGCCGCAGACCTCGCCGTTTCCACGGACCTCGCCGCCACGGCTTTGACGAAGCGCGGAGGAGGCCTCCGTGCGAGGCAGATGCCGCCGTCTCTCGATGAGCGGAGTCACAAGCGCCCTTCCCAGCTGTTCGAGAAACGCCCTCCTCCTGTTGAGCTTGCCGCGCATCCACTCGGGCCTGAGCTCTTGCCACAGCACAAAGGCGTTGTAGGCGGACACGTCGAGGATGTTGTGGAACAAGGCGACGGGCCAGCGCGGGGTCTTCCTGCGGCAGCTGTACGTGCCGACGAGCTTGTCCAGGTTGTCCACGCCGCCCTTGGTGCGGTTGTAGTGGAGGATGATGTCGGGTTTGGCCTGCCTGTCGGCGCTCACCCGCTCGTCGCCCGTGTGCAGCGTGCTCAGCAGCACCACGTTCCTGTGCTTCTTGGGCACGTAGGACACCAGAGCGGCGGTGGCCGTGAAGGCAAACTTGGACGAAAAGACAGCACGGCCCTTGGTGGCGAGCAACGCCCCCGGCAGCTCGGGCTTGTTTTTGCGCATCGTGCCCACCACAGTGAGGCGCCTCGGCGAGCAGCCGCTGGGCCAGCGCGTAGGAGGTGAAAAAAGTTGTCGCACGTCACGTTGCGTGGGCCCATCAGGCCCTCGGTCACGCCCAGCAACACGCGGGGAGCCCAGATTCCTCTCGGGTGTGCCGCTCACCGACTTGCCCGTGTAGAGCTGCATGTTCCACGCGTAGCTGGAGCGTGCGTCGCAGGCCACCCACGACTTGAGTCCGTACCGGGCGGGCTTGCTGGGCATGTACTGGCGGAAGGTGCATCGACCTGGGGAAAGGTTTAAAAATGTCCTCATAAGCACACAGACACAGACACACACACAGATACACACAGACACAGATACACACAGACACAGACACCCACACACACACACCCACACACACACACACACTCACAGACACAGACACACACACACACACACACACACACACACACACACACACACACCCACTCACAGACAGACACACACACAAAATGACAACTGGAGCAATGAGTACAACAGTAAGAAGACCACACGCCGCAAAGACACCCACCTCGAAAGGGCACCAGCTGCTTGTCCACAGTCACGCGGGGCCGGGTCGTAGAGGCGAGGCAGCCGGCGCGGCCCACGCATCCCACACGCCTCGCACGGCCGCCAGTTTGTCTGAGGCTAGTCTTTCGGCTCTCGACTCGCGGTCGTCGAAGCGCAGCAGTCGCGAGTACAAGTGGAACCGTTTGACCGGCATCGTGGCGCGGAAAATGGCCCTGCCGCTCTCCTCGTGCCACAGGCTCCAAGGCCTCGTTGCGGGACCTGTACACGCCCGCGAGGATCAGAAGCCCGGCCCCAAGTAGGCTCGCAGGTCCGTGGCGTCCATCGCTTTCCACTCGCCGGCTTTTGCCGTACGCCTGCGGCCCTCGAGGTTGGTCGCAGCCAGTACTGTTTTCTCTATTCGCTGCGTGACAAACAGCTGGAACGCAGAGAGTATGTCGCGGACGCGCTCCTGGGCGTACTCTGTAGGTCCCCGGCTTGGCGGTAGCAGAGCGGAAGCAGAAGCGCGTTGGCCGCCTCGGTCCTGTCGGCCTCGGCCTTGTTCGCCTGTGTCTTTTTTTCGGTGGCACGGCGATGAGCTCGGCGGCCACTGGGGTGAAACGTTTTCGAGGACCATTCGATTTTGCCGTCTTTTGACAAAAACACTTCCTCGTCGCCATCCTCGACGAACTCCTCGCTTTCACTAGCCCGGTCTTGTCTACCCCGGACTTCTCTAACCTCATCGTACTCTCGCTTTCACTAGCCCGGTCTACTCTAGCCCGGTCTTGTCTAACCTCATTGTACTCCTCGCTTTCACTAGCCCCGTCTTGTCTAACCTCATCGTACTCCTCGCTTTCACTAGCCCCGCTTGTCTAACCTCATCGTACTTCGCTTTCACTAGCCCCGTCTTGTCTAACCTCATCGTACTCCTCGCTTTCACTAGCCCCGTGTTGTCTAACCTCATCGTACTCCTCGCTTTCACTAGCCCCGTCTTGTCTACCCCGGTCTTGTCTAACCTCATCGTACTCCTCGCTTTCACTAGCCCGGTCTTGTCTACCCCGGTCTTCTCTAACCTCATCGTAGTCCTCGCTTTCACTACCCCGGTCTACTCTAGCCCGGTCTTGTCTAACCTCATCGTACTCCTCGCTTTCACTACACTCTCCTCCCTCTTCCCCCCTCTTCCTCTTCACCCTCCTCCTCTTTGTCTTCTTCTTCTTCTTCTTCTTCTTCATCATCATCTTCATATTCTTCTTCTGGCCTTTGTTGCCCATTTTTTCCACGTTCTCCTCCTTGTTCAACTTCAACGTTGTCTTGGCCTCGGTCATTGTCGTCTTCTCCTTCGCTGTCGCCGCAGCAATGGTCCAGTTCTCGGTCCTCTTGTACTTTGTCTTCTTCTCGCACGTGCACATCGGCGGGGACATTGCGAGCGGGCCCGCTGACGATAACCCGATGCAGCTTCAATTCCAGAGTCAAACGACGGGCCATGCTGACGTCGCACCAGTGCACAGGTCCAAAACAATACAACGTAAGATGACAACAACAACGAGATGGGACAAATGTGTCTGCAGTTTATACTGTTAATATATATATGTATGTATGTGTGTGTGTGTGTGTGTGTGTGTGTGTGTGTGTGTGTGTGTGTGTGTGTGATAAAAATTTAGTAGACCGAGGTCCGCTTTAGTGGAAAAATTGTTTTTGAATTTTATTTCCACCTTTCCCAGAGACAACACAAAATACCAAACCAACGGAATTGAAACCAACGTGGGTCCCTGGGAACCGAATGCCAATGCGAAAAGTCAAATAAACTGAACGTGTCCCTGTGACCCGATGGACAACACAATGATTATACTGTCAACATGTCTGTGTGTGTGTGTGTGTGTGTGTGTGTGTGTGTTTGTGTTTGAGTTTGTGTGTGTGTGTGTGTGTGTAATAAAAATATTTAGTAGACATAGGTCAAGCATTTGGTTTTGATTTTAATTTTATTTCCCCCTGTCATACAGTAAAACATAAAAATACAATCAACCCAAAGGCCGCGGCAGAAGGGATACGCAGTCAAATGCAGGACGGGTCCCAGAGACCCCAAGGCTGGGGCGGCAGTAGAAGTGTAATACATTCAAATACAGGACGGGTCCCAGGGACCTGAGGGCCGATGCCGCTGTAGTGGAAAAAACTTTTGAATACTGGCCCGGGTCCCAGAGACCCGAAGGGCCAGGTCCACCATAGTAGACGTGACATGAAATGAAACCAACGTGGGTCCTGGGGACCCGAATGCCAATGCATGAGGTAAAATAAACTGAACGTGTCCCTGTGACCCGATGGCCAACACAAGGGGTTATACTGTCAACATGTCTGTGTGTGTGTGTGTGTGTGTGTGTGTGTGTGTGTGTGTGTGTGTGTGTGATAAATATATTTAGTAGACCGAGGTCAAATTTGGTTTTGATTTTAATTTTATTTCCCCTTGTTATAGAGTAAAACATAAAATACAATCAACCCAAAGGCAGCGGCAGTAGAGATACACAGTCAATGCAGGATGGGTCCCATAGACCTGAAGGCTGAAGTGGCAGTAGAAGTATAATACATTCAAAGACACAGGACGGGTCCCAGGGACCTGAGGGCCGATGCCGTGTAGTGGAAAAATACTTTTTGAATACTGGCCCGGGTCCCAGAGACCCAATGGGCCAGGTCCACCGTAGTAGACGTGACATGAATTGAAACCAACGTGGGTCCCAGGGAACCAATGCCAATGCATAAAGTCAAACAAACTGAACTTGTCCCTGTGACCCGATGGACAACACAATGGTTATACTGTAAATATGTCTGTGTGTGTGTGTGTGTGTGTGTGTGTGTGTGTGTGTGTGTGTGTGTGATAAAAATATTTAGTAGACATAGGTCAAGCATTTGGTTTTGATTTTAATTTTATTTCCCCCCCCTCATACAGTACAACATAAAATACAATCGACCCAAGGGTCGCGGCAGAAGAGATACGCAGTCGAATGCAGGACGCGTCCCAGAGACCCGAAGGCTGAGGCGGCAGTAGAAGTGTAATACATTCAAATACAGGATGGGTCCCAGGGACCTGAGGGTCGATGCCGCTGTAGTGGAAAAATACTTTCGAATACTGGCCCGGGTCCCAGAGACCCAAAGGGCCAGGTCCACTGTAGTAGACGTGACATGAAATGAAACCAACGTGGGTCCTGGGGACTCGTATGCCAATGCATGAGGTAAAATAAACTGAATGTGTCCCTGTGACCCGATGGCCAACACAAGGGTTATACTGTCAACATGTCTGTCTGTGTGTGTGTGTGTGTGTGTGTGTGTGTGTGTGTGTGTGTGTGTGTGTGATAAAATATATTTAGTAGACCGAGGTCAAGCATTTGGTTTTGATTTTAATTTTATTTCCCCTTGTTATAGAGTACAACATAAAATACAATCAACCCAAAGGCCGCGGCAGTAGAAGTACAGAAAGACGTGACATGAATGAAACCAACGTGGGTCACTGGGAACCAAATGGCCAATGCAAAAAGTCAAATAAACTGAACGTGTCCCTGTGACCCGATGGACAACACAACGGGTCAACATGTCTGTCTGGTGTGTGTGTGTGTGTGTGTGTGTGTGTGTGTGTGTTTGTGTATGATAAATATATTTAGTAGATCCCAGGTCCATTTGGTTTTGATTTTAATTTTATTTCCCCTTGTTATAGAGTACAACATAAAATACAATCAACCCAAAGGCCGCGGCAGTAGAATAAACAGAAATAAAAAGTCAAATAAACTGAACGTGTCCCTGTGACCCGATGGACAACACAATGGTTATACTGTAAATATGTCTGTGTGTGTGTGTGTGTGTGTGTGTGTGTGTGTGTGTGTTTGTGTGTGTGATAAATATATTTATTAGACCGAGGTCAAGCATTTGGTTTTTATTTTAATTTTATTTCCCCCCTTTTATACAGTACAATATAAAATACAATCAACCCAAAGGCCGCGGCAGTCTAATGCAGGATGGGTCCCAGAGACCCGAAGGCTGAAGTGGCAGTAGAAGTGTAATACATTCAAAGACAGCACGGGTCCCAGGGACCTGAGGGCCGATGCCGCTGTAGTGGAAAATACTTTTGAATACGGCCCGGATCCCAGAGACCCGAAGGGCCAGGTCCACCGTAGTAGACGTGACATGAATTGAAACCAACGTGGGTCCCAGGGAACCAAATGCCAATGCAAAAAGTCAAATAAACTGAACGTGTCCCTGTGACCCGATGGACAACACAATGGTTATACTGTAAATATGTCTGTCTGTGTGTGTGTGTGTGTGTGTGTGTGTGTGTGTGTGTGTGTGTGTGTGTGTGTGTGTGTGTGATGAATATATTTAGTAGACCGAGGTCAAGCATTTGGTTTTGATTTTAATTTTATTTCACCCTGTTATACAGTACAACATAAATACAATCAACCCAAAGGCCGGCAGTAGAGAGATACGCAGTCTAATGCAGGATGGGTCCCAGAGACCCGAAGGCTGAAGTGGCAGTAGAAGTATAATACATTCAAAGACAAGGACGGGTCCCAGGGACCTGAGGGCCGACGCCGCTGTAGTGGAAAAATACTTTTGAATACTGGCCCGGGTCCCAGAGACCCGAAGGGCCAGGTCCACCGTAGTAGACGTGACATGAAATGAAACCAACATGGGTCCCAGGGAACCAACTGCCAATGCAAAAAGTCAAATAAACTGAACGTGTCCCTGTGACCCGATGGACAACACAATGGTTATACTGTAAATGTGTGTGTGTGTGTGTGTGTGTGTGTGTGTGTGTGTGTTGTGTGTGTGATAAAAATATATTTAGTAGACTGAGGTCAAGCATTTGGTTTTGATTTTAATTTTATTTCCCCCTGTCATACTGTACAAACATAAAATACAATCGAAAAGTACAGATACGCATCTAATGCAGGACGGGTCCCAGAGACCCTAAGCATGAGGCGGCAGTAGAAGTGTAATACATTCAAATACAGGATGGGTCCCTGGGACCTGAGGGCCGATGCTGCTGTAGTGGAAAAATACTTTTGAATACTGGCCCAGGTCCACTGTAGTAGACGTGACATGAAATGAAACCAATGTGGCTCCTGGGGACCAAATGCCAATGCATGAGGTCAAATAAACTGAACGTGTCCCTGTGACCCGATGGACAACACAAGGGTTATACTGTCAACATGTCTGTCTGTCTGTGTCTGTGTGTGTGTGTGTGTGTGTGTGTGTGTGTGTGTGTGTTGTGTGTGTGATAAATATATTTAGTAGACCGAGGTCAAGCATTTGGTTTTGATTTTAATTTTATTTCCCCTGTCATACACAACATAAAAAAATACAGTAACCCAAAGGCCGTGGGCAGTAGAGATACGCAGTCTAATGCAGGACGGGTGCCAGAGACCCAAAGGCTGAAGTGGCAGTAGAAATGTAATACATTCAAAGACAGGACGGGTCCCAGGGACCCGAGGGCCGACGCTGCTGTAGTGGAAAAATACTTTTGAATACTGGCCCGGGTCCCAGAGACCCGAAGGGCCAGGTCCACCGTAGTAGACGTGACATGAATTGAAACCAACGTGGGTCCCTGGGAACCAAATACCAATGCAAAAAAGTCAAATAAACTGAATGTGTCCCTGTGACCCGATGGACAACACAATGGTTATACTGTCAACATATGTCTGTGTGTGTGTGTGTGTGTGTGTGTGTGTGTGTGTGTGTGTGTGTGTGTGATAAATATATTTAGTAGACCAAGGTCAAGCATTTGGTTTTGATTTTAATTTTATTTCCCCTGTCATACAATACAACATAAAATACATTCGACCCAAAGGCCGCGGCAGTAGAGGTACGCAGTCGAATGCAGGGGTCCCAGAGACCCAAGGCTGAGGCGGCAGTAGAAGTGAAATACATTCAAATACAGGATGGGTCCCAGGGACCTGAAGGCCGATGCTGCTGTAGTAGAAAAAAACTTTTGAATACTGGCCCGGTCCCAAAGACCCAAAGGGCCAGGTCCACCATAGTAAAAAGTCACATGAATTGAAACCAACGTGTCCCTGGGACCCGATGCCAATGCAAATGTCAAAAAACTGAACGTTATCCCTGTGACCCAATGGCCAACACAAGGGTTATACTGTGTCTGTCTGTGTGTGTGTGTGTGTGTGTGTGTGTGTGTGTGTGTGTGTGTGTGATAAATATATTTAGTAGACCGAGGTCAAGCATTTGGTTTTATTTTAATTTTATTTCCCCCTGTTATACAGTACAACATAAAATACAATCAACCCAAAGGCCGTGGCAGTAGAGATACGCAGTCTAATGCAGGATGGGTCCCAGAGACCCAAAGGCTGAAGTGGCAGTAGAAATGTAATACATTCAAAGACAGGACGGGTCCCAGGGACCGAGGGCCGACGCCGCTGTAGTGGAAAAATACTTTTGAATACCGCCTCGGATCCAGAGACCCGAAGGGCCAGGTCCACCGTAGTAGACGTGACATGAAATTGAAACCAACGTGGGTCCCTGGGGAACCAAATAAATGCAAAAAGTCAAATAAACTGAATGTGTCCCTGTGACCCGATGGACAACACAATGGTTATACTGTAAATATGTCTGTGTGTGTGTGTGTGTGTGTGTGCGTGTGTGTGTGTGTGTGTGTAAATATATTTAGTAGACTGAGGTAAAACATTTGGTTTAGATGTTCATATCATTTCCCCTTGTCATACAATACAACATAAAATACATTCGACCCAAAGGCCGCCAGTAGAGAGATATACGCAGTCGAATGCAGAAGGGGTCCACAGAGACCCGAAGGCTGAGGCGGCAGTAGAAGTGTAATACATCCAAATACAGCACGGGTCCCAGGGACCCGAGGGCCGATGCAAAAAAAGTCAAATAAGCTGAACGTGTCCCTGTGACCCGATGGACAACACAAGAGTCATACTGTAAATATGTCTGTGTGTTTGTGTGTGAGTGTGTGTGATAAATATATTTAGTAGACCGAGGTCAAGGATTTGGTTTTGATTTTATTATATTTCCCCCTGTCATACAATACAACATAAAATACATTCGACCCAAAGGCCGCGGCAGTAGAGGTACGCAGTCGAATGCAGGACGGGTCCCAGAGACCCGAAGGCTGAGGCGGCAGTAGAAGTGAAATACATTCAAATACAGGATGGGTCCCAGGGACCTGAGGGCCGATGCTGCTGTAGTGGAAAAAAACTTTTGAATACTGGCCCGGGTCCCAGAGACCCGAAGGGCCAGGTCCACCATAGTAGACGTGACATGAATTGAAACCAACGTGGGTCCCGGGGACTCGTATGCCAATGCATAATGTCAAATGAACTGAACGTGTCCCTGTGACCCAATGGCCAACACAAGGGTTATACTGTCAACATTTCTGTCTATGTCTGTGTGTGTGTGTGTGTGTGTGTGTGTGTGTGTGTGTGTGTGTGTGATAAATATATTTAGTAGACCGAGGTCAAGCATTTGGTTTTTTTTTTAATTTTATTTCCCCTGTCATACAGTACAACATAAAATACAGTCAACCCAAAGGCCGCGGCAGTAGAGATACGCAGTCTAATGCAGGACGGGTCCCAGAGACCCAAAGGCTGAAGGCGGCAGTAGAAATGTAATACATTCAAAGACAGGACGGGTCCCAGGGACCCGAGGGCCGATGCCGCTGTAGTGGAAAAAATACTTTTGAATAACTGCCTGAGACCCAGGGCCAGGTCCACCGTAGTAGACGTGACATGAATTGAAACCAACGTGGGTCCCTGGGAACCAAATGCCAATGCATGTCAAATAAACTGAATGTGTCCCTGTGACCCGATGGACAACACAATGTGTTATACTGTGTGTGTGTGTGTGTGTGTGTGTGTGTGTGTGTGTGTGTGTGTGTGTGATAAATATATTTAGTAGACCGAGGTCAAGCATTTGGTTTTTATTTTATTTTATTTCCCCTGTTATACAATACAACATAAAATACAGTCAACCCAAAGGCCGCTGCAGTAGAGATACGCAGTCTAATGCAGGACGGGTCCCAGAGACCCAAAGGCTGAAGTGGCAGTAGAAGTGTAATACATTCAAATACAGGACGGGTCCCAGGGACCTGAGGGCCGATGCAGTAGTGGAAAAATACTTTTGAATACTGGCCCGGGTCCCAGAGACCCGAAGGGCCAGGTCCACCGTAGTAGACGTGACATGAATTGAAACCAACGTGGGTCCCTGGGAACCAAATGCCAATGCAAAAAGTCAAATAAACTGAATGTGTCCCTGTGACCCGATGGACAACACAAATGGTTATACTGTAAATGTCTGTCTGTGTGTGTGTGTGTGTGTGTGTGTGTGTGTGTGTGTGTGAAAATATATTTAGTAGACCGAGGTCAAGCATTTGGTTTTTATTTTAATTTTATTTCCCCTGTCATACAGTACAACATAAAATACAATCAACCCAAAGGCCGTGGCAGTAGAGATACGCAGTCTAATGCAGGACGGGTCCCAGAGACCCAAAGGCTGAAGTGGCAGTAGAAGTGTAATACATTCAAAGACAGGACGGGTCCCAGGGACCTGAGGGCCGACGCCGCTGTAGTGGAAAAAATACTTTTGAATACCGCCCGGGTCCCAGAGACCCGAAGGGCCAGGTCCACCGTAGTAGACGTGACATGAATTGAAACAACGTGGGTCCCTGGGAACCAAATGCCAATGCAAAAAGTCAAATAAACTGAATGTGTCCCTGTGACCCGATGGACAACACAAGGGTTATACTGTAAATATGTCTGTGTGTGTGTGTGTGTGTGTGTGTGTGTGTGTGTGTGTGTGTGTGATTAATATATTTAGTAGACTGAGGTCAAACATTTGGTTTAGATTTTCATTTTATTTCCCCTTGTCATACAATACAACATAAAATACATTCGACCCAAAGGCCGCCGCAGTAGTAGAGATATACAGTCGAATGCAGGAGGGGTCCCAGAGACCCGAAGGCTGAGGCGGCAGTAGTAGAAGTGTAATACATCCAAATCAAGCATCCCAGGGACCCGAGGGCCGTGCAAAAAAGTCAAATAAGCTGAACGTGTCCCTGTGACCCCGATGGACAACACAAGGTCATGTGTAAATATGTCTGTGTGTGTGTGTGTGTGTGTGTGTGAAAATATATTTAGTAGACCGAGGTCAAGGATTTGGTTTTGATTTGAATTATATTTCCCCCTGTCATACAATACAACATAAAATACATTCGACCCAAAGGCCGCGGCAGTAGGGTCCAGTCAGCAGGACCCCAGAGACCCGAAGGCTGAGGCGGCAGTAGAAGTGAAATACATTCAAATACAGGGGGGTCCCAGGGACCTGAGGGCCGATGCTGCTGTAGTGGAAAAAACTTTTTGAATACTGGCCCGGGTCCCAGAGACCCGAAGGGCCAGGTCCACCATAGTAGACGTGACATGAATTGAAACCAACGTGGGTCCCGGGGACTCGTATGCCAATGCATAATGTCAAATGAACTGAACGTGTCCCTGTGACCCAATGGCCAACACAAGGGTTATACTGTCAACATTTCTGTCTGTGTCTGTGTGTGTGTGTGTGTGTGTGTGTGTGTGTGTGTGTGTGTGTGTGTGTGTGTGTGAATATATTTAGTAGACCGAGGTCAAGCATTTGGTTTTTATTTTAATTTTATTTCCCCCTGTCATACAGTACAACATAAAATACAGTCAACCCAAAGGCCGTGGCAGAGATACGCAGTCTAATGCAGGACGGGTCCCAGAGACCCAAAGGCTGAAGGGCAGTAGAAATGTAATACATTCAAAGACAGGACGGGTCCCAGGGACCCGAGGGCCGATGCCGCTGTAGTGGAAAAATACTTTTGAATACTGGCCCGGGTCCCAGAGACCCGAAGGGCCAGGTCCACCGTAGTAGACGTGACATGAATTGAAACCAACGTGGGTCCCTGGGAACCAAATGCCAATGCAAAAAGTCAAATAAACTGAATGTGTCCCTGTGACCCGATGGACAACACAATGGTTATACTGTAAATATGTCTGTGTGTGTGTGTGTGTGTGTGTGTGTGTGTGTGTGTGATAAATATATTTAGTAGACCGAGGTCAAGCATTTGGTTTTTATTTTAATTTTATTTCCCCCTGTCATACAGTACAACATAAAATACAGTCAACCCAAAGGTCCGGGCAGTAGAGATACGCAGTCTAATGCAGGACGGGTCCCAGAGACCCAAAGGCTGAAGTGGCAGTAGAAATGTAATACATTCAAAGACAGGACGGGTCCCAGGGACCCGAGGGCCGACTCCGCTGTAGTGGAAAAAATACTTTTGAATACCGCCTGGGATCCCAGAGACCCGAAGGGCCAGGTCCACCGTAGTAGACGTGACATGAATTGAAACCAACGTGGGTCCCTGGGGAACCAAATGCCAATGCAAAAAGTCAAATAAACTGAATGTGTCCCTGTGACCCGATGGACAACACAATGGTTATACTGTAAATATGTCTGTGTGTGTGTGTGTGTGTGTGTGTGTGTGTGTGTGTGTGTGTTAATATATTTAGTAGACCGAGGTAAAACATTTGTTTAGATGTTCATATCATTTCCCCTTTTCATACAATACAACATAAAATACATTCGACCCAAAGGCCGCCGCAGTAGATATACGCAGTCAAATGCAGAAGGGGTCCACAGAGACCCAAAGGCTGAGGCGGCAGTAGAAGTGTAATACATCCAAATACAGCACGGGTCCCAGGGACCCGAGGGCCGATGCAAAAAAGTCAAATAAGCTGAACGTGTCCCTGTGACCCGATGGACAACACAAGAGTCATACTGTAAATATGTCTGTGTGTTTGTGTGTGAGTGTGTGTGATAAATATATTTAGTAGACCAAGGTCAAGGGTTTGGTTTTGATTTTAATTATATTTCCCTCTGTCATACAATACAATATAAAATACATTCGACCCAAAGGCCGGCAGTAGAGGTACGCAGTCGAATGCAGGACGGGTCCCAGAGACCCGAAGGCTGAGGCGGCAGTAGAAGTGAAATACATTCAAATACAGGATGGGTCCCAGGGACCTGAAGGCCGATGCTGCTGTAGTGGAAAAAACTTTTGAATACTGGCCCGGGTCCCAAAGACCCGAAGGGCCAGGTCCACCATAGTAGACGTGACATGAATTGAAACCAACGTGGGTCCCGGGGACTCAGTATGCCAATGCATAATGTCAAATGAACTGAACGTGTCCCTGTGACCCAATGGCCAACACAAGGGGTTATACTGTCAACATTTCTGTCTGTGTCTGTGTGTGTGTGTGTGTGTGTGTGTGTGTGTGTGTGTGTGTGTGTGTGTGTGATAAAATATATTTAGTAGACCGAGGTCAAACATTTGGTTTTTATTTTAATTTTTTATTTCCCCCTGTCATACAGTACAACATAAAATACAGTCAACCCAAAGGCCGTGGCAGTAGAGATACGCAGTCTAATGCAGGACGGGTGCCAGAGACCCAAAGGCTGAAGTGGCAGTAAAAATACATTCAAAAGACAGGACGGGTCCCAGGGACCCGAGGGCCGATGCCGCTGTAGTGGAAAAATACTTTTGAATACCGCCCGATCTCAGAGACCCGAAGGGCCAGGTCCACCGTAGTAGACGTGACATGAATTGAAACCAACGGGTCCCTGGGAACCAAATGCCAATGCAAAATGTCAAATAAACTGAATGTGTCCCTGTGACCCGATGGACAACACAATGTAAATTATGTGTAAATATGTCTGTGTGTGTGTGTGTGTGTGTGTGATTAATATATTTTCAGTAGACCGAGGTAAAACATTTGGTTTAGATGTTCATATCATTTCCCCTTGTCATACAATACAACATAAAATACATTCGAAGCCAAAGGCCATATCCAGTAATAAAGTCGAATGCAGAATCCACAGAGACCCAAAGGCTGAGGCAGTAGAAGTGTGAGTACATCCAAATTCAGCACGGGTCCCAGGGACCCGAGGGCCATGCAAAAAAAGTCAAATAAGCTGAACGTGTCCCTGTGACCCGATGGACAACACAAGGGACTGTAAATATGTTTGTCTGTGTGTTGTGTGTGTGTGTGTGTGTGTGTGTGTGTGTGTGTGTGTGTGTGTGCTAAATCTATTTAGTAGACCGAGGTCAAGCATTTTGGTTTTGTTTTTTAATTTTATTTCCCCCTGTCATACAATACAACACAAAATAAAATCGCATTGTGGCCCCGGTGTCTGAGACCCGAAAACCGAGGCAGCGCCAGTAGAGCTAATCAGTCAAATTCAGGATGGGTCCCAGAGACCCGAAGGCTGAGGCCGCTGTAGTGGAAAAATAGTTTTGAATACTGGCATTCCCTTGGACCCGAGGGAGTAGGTTGTGGTAGAAGTGAAATACATTCAACAACAAGACGGGCCGCAGGGACCTGAGGGCCAATACCGCTGTAGTGGAAAAATGCTCTTGAAAACTGGCCTGGGTCACAGAGACCCGAAGTGCCAGGTCCACCGTAGTAGACGTGACATGAATTGAAACCAACGTGGGTCCCTGGGAAACGAATGCCAATGTAAAGAGTCAAATAAACTGAACGTGTCCCTGTGATCCGATGGACAACACAAGGGTTATACTGTCAACATGTCTGTCTGTCTGTCTGTGTGTCTGTGTGTGTGTGTGTGTGTGTGTGTGTGTGTGTGTGTGTGTGTGTGTGTGATTAATATATTTAGTAGACTGAGGTCACGCATTTGGTTTTCTTTTTAATTTTATTTCCCCCTTTCATACAATACAACACAAAATACAATCAACCCAAGGGCCGAGGCCGTGGCAGTAGAGTTACGCAGTCGAATGCAGGACGGGTCCCAGAGACCCGAAGGCTATTCCGGCGGTAGAAGTGTAATACATTCAAATACAGGACGGGTCCCAGGGACCTGAGGGCCGAAGCTGCTGTAGTGGAAAAAAACTTTTGAATACTGGCCCGGGTCCCAGAGACCCGAAGGGCCAGGTCTACCATAGTAGACGTGACATGAATTGAAACCAACGTGGGTCCCGGGGACTCATATGCCAATGCATGAGGTAAAATAAACTGAACGTGTCCCTGTGACCCAATGGCCAACACAAGGCTTATACTGTCAACACTCTTTTTCAGGCTACTCTAAAAAGGAATCCTGATGTTATGCCATCTTCATTCCAAGACTGAGGGAGACATCACATATCCATTGTGTCCCTCAGGTAATATCAGAGCATTCTGATGTAAACCTTAAAATTAAGGGCTTAAAGGTAAAAGCTATATTGACATATATTCAAGGCTGTTAAAGGCATTTTTAACTCTCCTTCAGGCAACTCTAAAATGGATTCCTACTATTAAGCCAGGTTCATTCCATCTCTGGGTTAGACACTACATATCCATTGGGTCACCCAGGTAATTAAGGACCACTCTGATGTAGGTTTTTAAAATTGAAGCCTTGAATGTCTAATTGATGCTGTATTTTACATCTTTTTCAGGCAATTAAAGGCATATTTTACTCTTTCTCAGGCTACTCTAAAAAGGAATCCTGATGTTATGCCAGCTTCATTCCAAGACTGGGGGAGACAGCACATATCCATTGTGTCCCTCAGGTAATATCAGAGCATTCTGATGTACGACCTTAAAATTAAGGGCTTAAAGGTAAAGCTTTATTGACATATATTCAGGCTGTTAAAGGCATATTTACCTCTTGTTCAGGCCACTCTAAAATGGATTCCTACTGTTAAGCCAGGTTCATTCAAACTCTGGGTTATACACCACATATCCATTCGGTAACTCAGGTAATTAAGGACCATTCTGATGTAGGATTTTAAAATTGAAGCCTTGAATGTCTAATTAATGCTGTATTTTAAATCTTTTTCAGGCATTTAAAGGCATATTTTACTCTTTTTCAGGCTACTCTAAAAAGGAATCCTGATGTTATGCCATCTTCATTGCAAGACTGAGGGAGACATCACATATCCATTGTGTCCCTCAGGTAAATATCAGAGCATTCTGATGTAAAACCTTAAAATTAAGGGCTTAAAGGTAAAGCTATATTGACATATATTCAAGGCTGTTAAAGGCATATTTAACTCTCCTTCAGGCAACTCTAAAATGGATTCCTACTGTTAAGCCAGGTTCATTCCAACTCTGGGTTAGACACTACATATCCATTGGGTCACTCAGGTAATTAAGGACCATTCTGATGTAGGATTTTAAAATTGAAGCCTTGAATGTCTAATTAATGCTGTATTTTAAATCTTTTTCAGGCATTTAAAGGCATATTTTACTCTTTTATTCAGGCTACTCTAAAAAAATAATCCTGATGTTATGCCAGCTTCATTCCAAGACTGGGGGAGACATCACATATCCAGTGTGTCCCTCAGGTAATATCAGAGCATTCTGATGTACAACCTTAAAATTAAGGGCTTAAAGGTAAAGCTATATTGACATATATTCAGGCTGTTAAAGGCATATTTAACTCTCCTTCAGGCCACTCTAAAATGGATTCCTACTGTTAAGCCAGGTTCATTCAAACTCTGGGTTATACACCACATATCCATTCGGTAACTCAGGTAATTAAGGACCATTCTGATGTAGGATTGTAAAATTGAAGCCTTGAATGTCTAATTAATGCTGTATTTTAAATCTTTTTCAGGCATTTAAAGGCATATTTTACTCTTTTTCAGGCTACTCTAAAAAGGAATCCTGATGTTATGCCATCTTCATTGCAAGACTGAGGGAGACATCACATATCCATTGTGTCCCTCAGAAAATATCAGAGCATTGTGATGTAAAACCTTAAAATTAAGGGCTTAAAGGTAAAGCTATATTGACATATATTCAGGCTGGTAAATGCATATTTAACTCTCCTTCAGGCAACTCTAAAATGGATTCCTACTATTAAGCCAGGTTCATTCCATCTCTGGGTTAGACACTACATATCCATTGGGTCACTCAGGTAATTAAGGACCATTCTGATGTAGGATTTTAAAATTGAAGCCTTGAATGTCTAATTAATGCTGTATTTTAAATCTTTTTCAGGCATTTAAAGGCATATTTTACTCTTTTTCAGGCTACTCTAAAAAGGAATCCTGATGTTATGCCAGCTTCATTCCAAGACTGGGGGAGACATCACATATCCATTGTGTCCCTCAGGTAATATCAGAGCATTCTGATGTACGACCTTAAAATTAAGGGCTTAAAGGTAAAGCTATATTGACATATATTCAGGCTGGTAAATGCATATTTAACTCTCCTTCAGGCCACTCTAAAATGGATTCCTACTGTTAAGCCAGGTTCATTCAAACTCTGGGTTAGACACTACATATCCATTCGGTAACTCAGGTAATTAAGGACCATTCTGATGTAGGATTTTAAAATTGAAGCCTTGAATGTCTAATTAATGCTGTATTTTAAATCTTTTTCAGGCATTTAAAGGCATATTTTACTCTTTTTCAGGCTACTCTAAAAAAGGAATCCTGATGTTATGCCAGCTTCATTGCAAGACTGAGGGAGACATCACATATCCATTGTGTCCCTCAGAAAATATCAGAGCATTCTGATGTAAAACCTTAAAATTAAGGGCTTAAAGGTAAAGCTATATTGACATATATTCAGGCTGTTAAATGCATATTTAACTCTCCTTCAGGCAACTCTAAAATGGATTCCTACTATTAAGCCAGGTTCATTCCAACTCTGGGTTAGACACTACATATCCATTGGGTCACTCAGGTAATTAAGGACCATTCTGATGTAGGATTTTAAAATTGAAGCCTTGAATGTCTAATTAATGCTGTATTTTAAATCTTTTCAGGCATTTAAAGGCATATTTTACTCTTTTTCAGGCTACTCTAAAAAGGAATCCTGATGTTATGCCAGCTTCATTCCAAGACTGGGGGAGACATCACATATCCATTGTGTCCCTCAGGTAATATCAGAGCATTCTGATGTACGACCTTAAAATTAAGGGCTTAAAGGTAAAGCTATATTGACATATATTCAGGCTGTTAAATGCATATTTAACTCTCCTTCAGGCCACTCTAAAATGGATTCCTACTGTTAAGCCAGGTTCATTCAAACTCTGGGTTAGACACTACATATCCATTGGGTCACTCAGGTAATTAAGGACCATTCTGATGTAGGATTTTAAAATTGAAGCCTTGAATGTCTAATTAATGCTGTATTTTAAATCTTTTTCAGGCTTTTAAAGGCATATTTTACTCTTTTTCAGGCTACTCTAAAAAGGAATCCTGATGTTATGCCATCTTCATTGCAAGACTGAGGGAGACATCACATATCCATTGTGTCCCTCAGAAAATATCAGAGCATTCTGATGTAAAACCTTAAAATTAAGGGCTTAAAGGTAAAGCTATATTGACATATATTCAGGCTGTTAAATGCATTTTTAACTCTCCTTCAGGCAACTCTAAAATGGATTCCTACTGTTAAGCCAGGTTCATTCCAACTCTGGGTTAGACACTACATATCCATTGGGTCACCCAGGTAATTAAGGACCATTCTGATGTAGGATTTTAAAATTGAAGCCTTGAATGTCTAATTAATGCTGTATTTTAAATCTTTTTCAGGCATTTAAAGGCATATTTTACTCTTTCTCAGGCTACTCTAAAAAGGAATCCTGATGTTATGCCAGCTTCATTCCAAGACTGGGGGAGACAGCACATATCCATTGTGTCCCTCAGGTAATATCAGAGCATTCTGATGTACGACCTTAAAATTAAGGGCTTAAAGGTAAAGCTTATTGACATATATTCAGGCTGTTAAAGGCATATTTACCTCTTGTTCAGGCCACTCTAAAATGGATTCCTACTGTTAAGCCAGGTTCATTCAAACTCTGGGTTATACACCACATATCCATTCGGTAACTCAGGTAATTAAGGACCATTCTGATGTAGGATTTTAAAATTGAAGCCTTGAATGTCTAATTAATGCTGTATTTTAAATATTTTTCAGGCTTTTAAAGGCATA
>JAEKDQ010000730.1:5000-65959 GCA_026937815.1 Etheostoma perlongum | reverse complement strand
AGGCATTTAAAGGCATATTTTAATCTTTTCAGGCTACTCTAAAAAGGAATCCTGATGTTATGCCAGCTTCATTCTAAGACTGGGGAGACATCACATATCCAGTGTGTCCTCAGGTAATATCAGAGCATTCTGATGTACGACCTTAAAATTAAGGGCTTAAAGGTAAAGCTATATTGACATATATTCAGGCTGTTAAATGCATGTTTAACTCTCCTTCAGGCCCACTCTAAAATGGATTCCTACTGTTAAGCCAGGTTCATTCAAACTCTGGGTTAGACACTACATATCCATTGGGTCACTCAGGTAATTAAGGACCATTCTGATGTAGGATTTTAAAATTGAAGCCTTGAATGTCTAATTAATGCTGTATTTTAAATCTTTTTCAGGCATTTAAAGGCATATTTTACTCTTTTCAGGCTACTCTAAAAGGAATCCTGATGTTATGCCAGCTTCATTCCAAGACTGGGGAGACATCACATATCCATTGTGTCCCTCAGGTAATATCAGAGCATTCTGATGTACGACGTTAAAATTAAGGGCTTAAAAGTAAAGCTATATTGACATATTTTCAGGCTGTTAAATGCATGTTTAACTCTCCTTCAGGCCCACTCTAAAATGGATTCCTACTGTTAAGCCAGGTTCATTCAAACTCTGGTTTAGACACTACATATCCATTGGGTCACTCAGGTAATTAAGGACCATTCTGATGTAGGATTTTAAAATTGAAGCCTTGAATGTCTAATTAATGCTGTATTTTAAATCTTTTTCAGGCTTTTAAAGGCATATTTTACTCTTTTTCAGGCTACTCTAAAAAGGAATCCTGATGTTATGCCATCTTCATTGCAAGACTGAGGGAGACATCACATATCCATTGTGTCCCTCAGAAAATATCAGAGCATTCTGATGTAAAACCTTAAAATTAAGGGCTTAAAGGTAAAGCTATATTGACATATATTAAGGCTGTTAAATGCATTTTTAACTCTCCTTCAGGCAACTCTAAAATGGATTCCTACTATTAAGCCAGGTTCATTCCATCTCTGGGTTAGACACTACATATCCATTGGGTCACCCAGGTAATTAAGGACCACTTTGATGTAGGTTTTTAAAATTGAAGCCTTGAATGTCTAATTAATGCTGTATTTTAAATCTTTTTCAGGCATTTAAAGGCATATTTTACTCTTATTCAGGCTACTCTAAAAAGGAATCCTGATGTTATGCCAGCTTCATTCCAAGACTGGGGAGACATCACATATCCATTGTGTCCCTCAGGTAATATCAGAGCATTCTGATGTACGACGTTAAAATTAAGGGCTTAAAAGTTAAGCTATATTGACATATATTCAGGCTGTTAAAGGCATATTTAACTCTGTGGTGAGGACCCAAACGCAAAAGGAGGCAGGCAGGATTCCAAAGAGTTCTTTATTGTCCAACAAAACACTAGCAAAAACCATTGGGTCAAAAGTCCAAAAAGGAATGCAAGGACCATTCTGATGTAGGGGAAAAAAGGGAAAAGCAGAATGTCTAATTAATGCTGTATTTTAAATCTTTTTCAGGCAGCAGGAAAGGATATTTTAGCAGGCAAACAAGAACTATCCGAAAAGGCAGAGGTCACTGGGGTTAAATGCCAGGTTCATTCCAAGACTGAACAGGGAGACATCACAATCCATTGTGTCCCTCAGGAAATCAGACAAGCACTGATGCAAAGCTGGACAAAACTAAGACTTAAAGGTAAACTATATTGACAAATAAACAGGCTGTTAAAGAACATATTTACTCTCCTTCAGGAGACACTCTAAACAGGATTCCTACTGTTAAGCCAGGTTCATTCAAAACTGGGACAGACACCACATATCCATTGGGTCCAGGTAATTAAGGACAGATGTACCCCCTTAAAGACAGATGTGTCAAAAAAAAAAACCCAAAATGGAACAAAAACAACCCTAATTTTAAATCTTTTCAGGCTTTTAAAGGCATATTTTACTTTTTCAGGCTACTCTAAAAGGGGAAAGGACCTGATGTTATGCCAGCTTCATTCCAAGACTGAGGAGGGGAGACATCACATATCCAGGAGTGTCCCTCAGGTAATATCAGAGGGATTCTGATGTAAACCGAAAAGCATTAAGGGCTTAAAGGTAAAGCTATATTGACATATATTCAGGCTGTTAAAGCATATTTAACTCTCCTTCAGGCCAGACTCTAAAATGGATTCCTACTGTTAAGCCAGGTTCATTCAAACTCTGGGTTAGACACTACATATCCATTGAAGAGGTAATTCAAGGACATTCTGATGTAGGAAAAAAAGCCTTGAATGGGGAAGATAATGGAAAATCTTTTTAACAGATGGACAAGGAGGGGAGGAAAGGACAACAGGCTGTATTTTTTACAAAGGAGGAGGGGTTCAGACAAAGAGGCAAAGAGAGGCCAGGTTTCAGGCAAAGAAAGGAGAACGTGAAAAAGGCAAGATGAAAGGGGAGACATCACATATCCAGTGGTCCCTCAGGTAATATCAAGGCATTCTGATGTAAGGGCACAAGGGAAATTAAGGGCCGGGCAAGGTAAAAAAGCTATATTGACATATATTTCAAAGGCTGTTAAAGGCATTATTTAACTCTCCTTCAGGCCACTCTAAAATGGATTCCTACTGTTAAGCCAGGTTCATTCCAAGACTCTGGGTTAGACACTACATATCCATTGGTCAACTCAGGTAATTAAGCCATTCTGATGTACAGATTTTAAAATTGAAGGGAATGGCTAATTAATGCTGTATTTTAAATCTTTTTCAGGCTTTTACAAGAGGAACACAGGGAAAAAGCCAGGCAGACAGATGAAAGAGAGCAAAAGGGACACAGAGGGGAAAAAGACAGAGAGCAAGACCGATGTTAGTTAAAGGCATATTTACAGACTCCTTCGGCCAAAGAAGAGAGAAGCCAGAGAGAGCCAGAGGACAAGATCCAACAGTGTCACTCAAAAGGTAATATCAGGACCATTCTGATGTAGGGACACACAAAAATTAAGGGCTTAAAGGTAAAGCTATATTTTAACATATAACAGGCCGATTTAAAGATATTTAACACAGAGGACAAGCAGACCGACAAAAGGAATCCAGAGGTTAAGCCAGGTTCATTCCGGAAAACAAACACTACATATCCATTGGGTCACTCAGGTAGACAATGAAGATTCTGATGTAGGGAGACAAAATTGAAGCCTTGAATGTGAAAAACTGTATTTTAAATATTTTTCAGGCAAAAGGGATATTTTACAGACAGACACAGGGAACAAAAAAAGAAATGGGGACAAGTTATGGGACGGAACTAAGACTGGGATAGGAGGATTTTAAGGAGCAGAGAAGGCACCAGGGGAAGGCAAAAGAGCATTCTGATGTAGATGAAAAATTAAGGGCTTAAAGAGACAAAGATATTGACATATATTCAAAAAAACTGTTAAAGGCATATTTAACTCCCAGGCCAACTCTAAAATGGATTCCTAAAGGACAGAAACCAGGTTCATTCAAGACTGGGTTAGACACTACATATCCAGGGTCAAAATTAGAGACCATTCTGAAAACCCAGACGCATAAAAGAAGGGCTTGAATGTCTAAAGCTAGATTTTACAAAAAAAAAGCGGATTTTTCAGACAGACAAAGGGAAAATGAGACATATTTTAGAGACTTTTCAGGCACAGACGCACTAAAAGGGCGATTCCCCCACATTAACCAGGTTCATTCAAACTCTGGGACAGAGCACTCACATATCCAGAGAGACCGGCAGGTAGGCATTAAGGAGCCATTCTGATGAGGGAGAGAAAATTGAGAGCCTTAATGTCAACAATGGATTTCAGGCAGATATTTTACTCTCCTTTTCAGGCAAAGAGGCACATGGAGAGACAGCCAGGTTCAGGGGAAACAAGTGGTCCCTCAGGAAAAGCATTCTGATGTACGGGGAAAAAAGGGCTTAGAAGGGAAAATGGGCTATATTTTACATATTTTCAGGCTGTTAAAGGCATATTTTACCTTTTTCAGGCTAGGCTAAAATGGACTGGCTGTTAAGGGTTCATTCCAAAAAAAACCCTGGGGGGGCACACACATATCCAGTGTGTCGAGGACCCCCTGAGGGAAAATCAAGCCTTCTGGGCGCAATGTCGAATTAATGCTAGGGGCGCTTAAAGGAAAAACTTTTTGAGGGCTTTAAAGGCATATTTTACTCTTTCAGGCCACTCTAAAAGGAAGAGCCTGATGTTACGGAAGAGCAGGGGCTCATTCCCGGAAACTCTGGAAGAGCCCGAGGAGCTCACGGATCCATTGGGGAGCTCACGGAAGAGCCCGCGGAGGAGCCATTCTGAAGACCCACGGATTTTAAAATTGAAGGCTTGAATGTAAATTAATGCAGTATTTTTAAATATTTTTTCAGGCTTTTAAAGGCATATTTTACTCTTTTCAGGCTGACTCAAAATGGATTCCTGGCAAATGTTAAAGCCAGACTTCATTCAAGACTGAAGGGAGGAAATCACATATCCAGTGACAGGGACAGATCAGACCATTCTGATGGGACCTTAAAATTAAGGGCTTAAAGGGGAAAGCTATATTGACATATTTTCAGGCAGTTAAAGGCATATTTACAAGCACAGGACAGGGACTCTAAAATGGATTCCTACTGTTAAGCCAGGTTCATTCACATCTCTGGGTTAGACACTACATATCCATTGGGTCACACAGGTAATTAGGGAAACCATTCTGATGTAGGTTTTAAAATTGAAGGGGGCCGGAATGTCTAATGGGACTAGCTAGGATTTTAAATCTTTTCCAGGACTGGGTCCCGGGGCATATTTTACCCCGGGAGCCAGGCTACTCTAAAAGGCCCAGACGACCTGGGTTATGGGGGCGCTTCATTCCAAGAGGGCCAACTGGGGAGACATCACATATCCAGGGTCCGGTAATATCAGAGCATTCTGATGTAGCCGGGGGTAAAATTAAGGGCTTGGGTAATGGTCAAGCTCATATTGGTCTTTTAAATCTTTTCAGGCTGGAAAGGCATATTTAGGCTCTTTTTCAGGGGGCTCTAAAATGGATTCTGGGTGTTAAGCCAGGTTCATTCAAACTCTGGGGCCGACACTACATATCCATTGGGTCGGCAGGTAATATCAGACCATTCTGATGTACCGATTTTTGGGGAATGTTAATTAATGCTGTATTTTAAATCTTTTCAGGCTGTTAAAGGCATATTTTACTCTTTTCAGGCTACAGGCTCTAAAATGGATCCTACTGTTATGCCAGCTTCATTCCAAGGGAGACCATATCCATGATGTTATGCCAGGAGCTTCATTCAAGACTGGGGTTTGACATCACATATCCATTGGAGCCCTCAGGTAATATCAGGGTGATGTAAAATGTTTAAATTAAGGGCTTAAAGGTAAAGCTATATTGACATATATTCAGGCTGTTAAATGCATATTTAACTCTCCTTCAGGCCTACTCTAAAATGGATTCCTACTGTTAAGCCAGGTTCATTCCAAACTCTGGGTTAGACACTACATATCCATTGGGTCACTCAGGTAATTAAGGACCATTCTGATGTAGGTTTTTAAAATTGAAGCCTTGGTGTCTAATTAATGCTATATTTTAAATATTTTCAGGCTTTTAAAGGCATATTTTACTCTTTTTCAGGCTACTCTAAAAAAGGAATCCTGATGTTATGCCAGCTTCATTCCAAGACTGGGGAGACATACATATCCATGTGTCATCCGGTGGAGCATTCTGATCCCGGCTTAAAGGTCCGCCTCGCTGTATTTTTAAATATATTTCTGGGGATTCTCTGGCCGTCGGCGCAGGCAGTCGGCGGGAATTGGGGGTCCGCCTCGTTAAGCTGATTAAGGGGTCATAAAAGGTAAAGCTATATTTTCCGGCGGCTGGGGGTTCAGGGCTTATGTTAAAGGCTTATTGCATGGGGGGGATCAGGCATATTGTGTCTAACTGCAGGGCTCTAAAATGGATTCCTACTGTTAAGCCAGGTTCATTCAAACTCTGGGACATATATCCATTGGGTAACTGCAGGTAATTCATGGACCATTCTGAAATGTTTAAAATTGAAGCCTTGAATTCTAATCCAAGCTCTGCAAAAAAATATTTTTCAGGCTTTTAAAGGCATATTTTACTCCTCAGGCTACTCTAAAAACGGAATCTGATGTTATGCCATTCATTCCAAGTGTGGTGAGGAGACCACAATCCAGTGTGTCAGGAGGCAGGCAGGATGGTTAAACAAAGGCTTTATTAAAGTCTAAAAACACAGGAGCAAAAACCAGGGAGCAAAAGTCCAAAAGGAATGCAATCATCTTTTTAGGCATCCAGGGAAAAAGGGGCAAATTTTAAGGGCGTTCAAACTCTAAAATGGACAACTGTTAAGCCAGGTTCATTCAAACTCTGGGTTAGACACTACATATCCAGGGGTCACTCAGGTAAACAAGGACCATTCTGATGTAACACTTTTAAAATTGAAGCCTTGAATGTCTAATTAATGCAGGTTTTAAACATTTTTCAGGCTTTAAACCATATTTTACTCTTTTCAGGCAACTCTAAAAGGAAAGCTGATGTTATAGCCAGGAAACTTCATTCCAAAACTGAAACAGGAAACACATATCCAGACGCTGTGTCCCTCAGGAAATATCAGGCATTCTGATGTACCGGGAAACACTTAAAATTAAGGGCTTAAAGGTAAAACCTATATTGACAAATATTCAGGCTGTTAAAGGCATATTTAACTCTCCTTCAGGCCCACTCTAAAATGGATTCCTACTGTTAAGCCAGGTTCATTCAAACTCTGGGTTAGACACTACATATCCATTGGGTCACTCAGGTAATTAAGGACCATTCTGATGTAGGATTTTAAAATTGAAGCCTTGAATGTCTAATTAATGCTGTATTTTAAATCTTTTCAGGCATTTAAAGGCATATTTTACTCTTTTTCAGGCTACTCTAAAAAGGAATCCTGATGTTATGCCAGCTTCATTCCAAGACTGGGGGAGACATCACATATCCATTGTGTCCCTCAGAAAATATCAGAGCATTCTGATGTAAAACCTTAAAATTAAGGGCTTAAAGGTAAAGCTATATTGACATATATTAAGGCTGTTAAATGCATTTTTAACTCTCCTTCAGGCAACTCTAAAATGGATTCCTACTGTTAAGCCAGGTTCATTCCAACTCTGGGTTAGACACTACATATCCATTGGGTCACCCAGGTAATTAAGGACCATTCTGATGTAGGATTTTAAAATTGAAGCCTTGAATGTCTAATTAATGCTGTATTTTAAATCTTTTTCAGGCATTTAAAGGCATATTTTACTCTTTTTCAGGCTACTCTAAAAAGGAATCCTGATGTTATGCCAGCTTCATTCCAAGACTGGGGAGACATCACATATCCATTGTGTCCCTCAGGTAATATCAGAGCATTCTGATGTACGATCTTAAAATTAAGGGCTTAAAGGTAAAGCTATATTGACATATATTCAGGCTGTTAAAGGCATATTTAACTCTCCTTCAGGCCACTCTAAAATGGATTCCTACTGTTAAGCCAGGTTCATTCAAACTCTGGGTTAGACACTACATATCCATTGGGTCACTCAGGTAATTAAGGACCATTCTGATGTAGGATTTTAAAATTGAAGCCTTGAATGTCTAATTAATGCTGTATTTTAAATCTTTTTCAGGCTTTTAAAGGCATATTTTACTCTTTTCAGGCTACTCTAAAAAGGAATCCTGATGTTATGCCAGCTTCATTCCAAGACTGGGGAGACATCACATATCCAGTGTGTCCTCAGGTAATATCAGAGCATTCTGATGTACGACCTTAAAATTAAGGGCTTAAAAGGTAAAGCTATATTGACATATATTCAGGCTGGTAAATGCATATTTAACTCTCCTTCAGGCCACTCTAAAATGGATTCCTACTGTTAAGCCAGGTTCATTCAAACTCTGGGTTAGACACTACATATCCATTGGGTCACTCAGGTAATTAAGGACCATTCTGATGTAGGATTTTAAAATTGAAGCATTGAATGTCTAATTAATGCTGTATTTTAAATCTTTTTCAGGCATTTAAAGGCATATTTTACTCTTTTCAGGCTACTCTAAAAAAGGAATCCTGATGTTATGCCAGCTTCATTCCAAGACTGGGGGGACATCACATATCCATTGTGTCCTCAGGTAATATCAGAGCATTCTGATGTACAACGTTAATATTAAGGGCTTAAAAGTAAAGCTATATTGACATATTTTCAGGCTGTTAAATGCATGTTTAACTCTCCTTCAGGCCCACTCTAAAATGGATTCCTACTGTTAAGCCAGGTTCATTCAAACTCTGGGTTTAGACACTACATATCCATTGGGTCACTCAGGTAATTAAGGACCATTCTGATGTAGGATTTTAAAATTGAAGCCTTGAATGTCTAATTAATGCTGTATTTTAAATCTTTTTCAGGCTTTTAAAGGCATATTTTACTCTTTTCAGGCTACTCTAAAAAGGAATCCTGATGATATGCCAGCTTCACTCCAAGACTGCGGGAGACATCACATATCCATTGTGTCCCTCAGGTAATATCAGAGCATTCTGATGTACGACCTTAAAATTAAGGGCTTAAAAGTAAATCTATATTGACATATTTTCAGGCTGTTAAATGCATGTTTAACTCTCCTTCAGGCCACTCTAAAATGGATTCCTACTGTTAAGCCAGGTTCATTCAAACTCTGGGTTAGACACTACATATCCATTGGGTCACTCAGGTAATTAAGGACCATTCTGATGTAGGATTTTAAAATTGAAGCCTTGAATGTCTAATTAATGCTGTATTTTAAATCTTTTTCAGGCATTTAAAGGCATATTTTACTCTTTTTCAGGCTACTCTAAAAAGGAATCCTGATGTTATGCCATCTTCATTGCAAGACTGAGGGAGACATCACATATCCATTGTGTCCCTCAGAAAATATCAGAGCATTCTGATGTAAAACCTTAAAATTAAGGGCTTAAAGGTAAAGCTATATTGACATATATTCAGGCTGTTAAATGCATTTTAACTCTCCTTCAGGCAACTCTAAAATGGATTCCTACTATTAAGCCAGGTTCATTCCATCTCTGGGTTAGACACTACATATCCATTGGGTCACCCAGGTAATTAAGGACCATTCTGATGTAGGTTTTTAAAATTGAAGCCTTGAATGTCTAATTGATGCTGTATTTTAAATCTTTTTTCAGGCATTTAAAGGCATATTTTACTCTTTTCAGGCTACTCTAAAAAGGAATCCTGATGTTATGCCAGCTTCATTCCAAGACTGGGGAAGACATCACATATCCATTGTGTCCCTCAGGTAATATCAGAGCATTCTGATGTACGACCTTAAAATTAAGGGCTTAAAGGTAAAGCTTTATTGACATATATTCAGGCTGTTAAAGGCATATTTACCTCTTGTTCAGGCCACTCTAAAATGGATTCCTACTGTTAAGCCAGGTTCATTCAAACTCTGGGTTAGACACTACATATCCATTGGGTCACTCAGGTAATTAAGGACCATTCTGATGTAGGATTTTAAAATTGAAGCCTTGAATGTCTAATTAATGCTGTATTTTAAATCTTTTCAGGCATTTAAAGGCATATTTTACTCTTTTTCAGGCTACTCTAAAAAGGAATCCTGATGTTATGCCAGCTTCATTCCAAGACTGGGGAGACATCACATATCCAGTGTGTCCCTCAGGAAATATCAGAGCATTCTGATGTACGATCTTAAAACTAAGGGCTTAAAGGTAAAGCTATATTGACATATATTCAGGCTGTTAAAGGCATATTTAACTCTCCTACAGGCAACTCTAAAATGGATTCCTACTGTTAAGCCAGGTTCATTCCAACTCTGGGTTAGACACTACATATCCATTGGGTCACTCAGGTAATTAAGGACCATTCTGATGTAGGTTTTAAAATTGAAGCCTTGAATGTCGAATTAATGCTGTATTTTAAATCTTTTTCAGGCATTTAAAGGCATATTTTACTCTTTTTCAGGCTACTCTAAAAAAGAATCCTGATGTTATGCCATCTTCATTCCAAGACTGGGGGAGACATCACATATCCAGTGTGTCCCTCAGGTAATATCAGAGCATTCTGATGTACGAAAATAATAAAGGGCTTAAAAGTAAAGCTATATTGACATATTTTCAGGCTGTTAAATGCATGTTTAACTCTCCTTCAGGCCCACTCTAAAATGGATTCCTACTGTTAAGCCAGGTTCATTCAAACTCTGGATTAGACACTACATATCCATTGGGTCGTTCAGGTAATTAAGGACCATTCTGATGTAGGTTTTTAAAACTGAATTTTGAATGTCTAATTGATGCTGTATTTTACATCTTTTTCAGGCATTTAAAGGCATATTTTACTCTTTCTCAGGCTACTCTAAAAAGGAATCCTGATGTTATGCCAGCTTCATTCCAAGACTGGGGGGAGACATCACATATCCATTGTGTCCCTCAGGTAATATCAGAGCATTCTGATGTACGACCTTAAAATTAAGGGCTTAAAGGTAAAGCTATATTGACATATATTCAGGCTGTTAAAGGCATATTTAACTCTCCTTCAGGCCACTCTAAAATGGATTCCTACTGTTAAGCCAGGTTCATTCAAACTCTGGGTTAGACACTACATATCCATTGGGTCACTCAGGTAATTAAGGACCATTCTGATGTAGGATTTTAAAATTGAAGCCTTGAATGTCGAATTAATGCTGTATTTTAAATCTTTTTCAGGCATTTAAAGGCATATTTTACTCTTTTTCAGGCTACTCTAAAAAGGAATCCTGATGTTATGCCAGCTTCATTCCAAGACTGAGGGAGACATCACATATCCAGTGTGTCTCTCAGGAAATATCAGAGCATTCTGATGTAGTGCTTAAAATTAAGGGCTTAAAAAGGTAAAGCTATATTGACATATTTCAGGCTGTTAAATGCATGTTTAACTCTTCTTCAGGCAACTCTAAAATGGATTCCTACTGTTAAGCCAGGTTCATTCCAACTCTGGGTTAGAAACTAATTATCCATTTTAAAATTGGTTGAATGTCACTCAAGAAAATATCAGAGCATTCTGATGTAAAACCTTAAAATTAAGGGCTTAAAGGTAAAGCTATATTGACATATATTAAGGCTGTTAAATGCATTTTTAACTCTCCTTCAGGCAACTCTAAAATGGATTCCTACTATTAAGCCAGGTTCATTCCATCTCTGGTTTAGACACTACATATCCATTGGGTCACCCAGGTAATTAAGGACCATTCTGATGTAGGTTTTTAAAATTGAAGCCTTGAATGTCTAATTGATGCTGTATTTTACATCTTTTCAGGCATTTAAAGGCATATTTTACTCTTTCTCAGGCTACTCTAAAAAGGAATCCTGATGTTATGCCAGCTTCATTCCAAGACTGGGGGAGACAGCACATATCCATTGTGTCCCTCAGGTAATATCAGAGCATTCTGATGTACGACCTTAAAATTAAGGGCTTAAAGGTAAAGCTTTATTGACATATATTCAGGCTGTTAAAGGCATATTTACCTCTTGTTCAGGCCACTCTAAAATGGATTCCTACTGTTAAGCCAGGTTCATTCAAACTCTGGGTTAGACACTACATATCCATTGGGTCACTCAGGTAATTAAGGACCATTCTGATGTAGGATTTTAAAATTGAAGCCTTGAATGTCTAATTAATGCTGTATTTTAAATCTTTTTCAGGCATTTAAAGGCATATTTTACTCTTTTTCAGGCTACTCTAAAAAGGAATCCTGATGTTATGCCAGCTTCATTCCAAGACTGGGGAGACATCACATATCCAGTGTGTCCTCAGGAAAAATCAGAGCATTCTGATGTAGGAATCTTAAAATTAAGGGCTTAAAGGTAAAGCTATATTGACATATATTCAGGCTGTTAAAGGCATATTTAACTCTCCTTCAGGCAACTCTAAAATGGATTCCTACTGTTAAGCCAGGTTCATTCAAACTCTGGGTTAGACACTACATATCCATTGGGTCACTCCAGGTAATTAAGGACCATTCTGATGTAGGTTTTAAAATTGAAGCCTTGAATGTCTAATTAATGCTGTATTTTAAATCTTTTCAGGCATTTAAAGGCATATTTTACTCTTTTCAGGCTACTCTAAAAAAGAATCCTGATGTTATGCCAGCTTCATTCCAAGACTGGGGAGACATCACATATCCAGTGTGTCCCTCAGGTAATATCAGAGCATTCTGATGTACAACGTTAAAAGTAAGGGCTTAAAAGTAAAGCTATATTGACATATTTTCAGGCTGTTAAATGCATGTTTAACTCTCCTTCAGGCCCACTCTAAAATGGATTCCTACTGTTAAGCCAGGTTCATTCAAACTCTGGATTAGACACTACATATCCATTGGGTCACTCAGGTAATTAAGGACCATTCTGATGTAGGTTTTTAAAATGAAGCCTTGAATGTCTAATTAATTCTGTATTTTAAATCTTTTTTAAGGCATTTAAAGGCATATTTTACTCTTTTCAGGCTACTCTAAAAAGGAATCCTGATGTTATGCCAGCTTCATTCCAAGACTGGGGGGACATCACATATCCAGTGTGTCCCTCAGGTAATATCAGAGCATTCTGATGTACGACCTTAAAATTAAGGGCTTAAAGGTAAAGCTTTATTGACATATATTCAGGCTGTTAAAAGGCATATTTAATGCTCTTGTTCAGGCCACTCTAAAATGGATTCCTACTGTTAAGCCAGGTTCATTCAAACTCTGGGTTAGACATCTACATATCCATTGGGTCCTCAGGTAATTAAGGACCATTCTGATGTAGGTTTTAAAATTGAAGCCTTGAATGTCGAATTAATGCTGTATTTTAAATCTTTTTCAGGCTTTAAAGGCATATTTTACTCTTTTTCAGGCTACTCTAAAAAGAATCCTGATGTTATGCCAGCTTCATTCCAAGACTGAGGAGACATCACATATCCAGTGTGTCCCTCAGGAAATATCAGAGCATTCTGATGTAGTGACCTTAAAATTAAGGGCTTAAAGGTAAAGCTATATTGACATATTTTCAGGCTGTTAAAGGCATATTAACTCTTCTTCAGGCAACTCTAAAATGGATTCCTACTGTTAAATTAAGCCAGGTTCATTCAAACTCTGGGTTAGAAACTACATATCCATTGGGTCACTCAGGTAATTAAGGACCATTCTGATGTAGGATTTTAAAATTGAAGCCTTGAATGTCGAATTAATGCTGTATTTTAAATATTTTCAGGCTTTAAAAGGCATATTTTAATCTGTTTCAGGCTACTCTAAAAGGAAAAGTGGAATATGCCTCAGTCTTGGAATGAAGCTGGCATAACATCAGGATTCCTTTTTTAGAGTAGCCTGAAAAAAGAGTAAAATATGCCTTTAAAAGCCTGAAAAATATTTAAAATGTAGCTTATATTAGACATTCAAGGCTTAAATTTTTAAACTCCTACATCAGAATGGATCCCTATGTTAAGCCTGGTTCATTCATTGGATATGATGTCTCCCTATCTTGGAATGAAGCTGGCATAACATCAGGATTCCATTTTAGAGTAGCCTTTTAAAAAGAAAAATATGCCTTTAAAAGCCTGAAAAAATTTAAAAATACAGCATTAATTAGACATTTAAGGCTTCAATTTTAAAATCCTACATCAGAATGGTCCTATAAAAAGGAATCCTGATGTTATGCCATTGGATATGTAAGACTAACCCAGAGTTTGAATGAACCTGGCTTAACAGTAGGAATCCATTTTAGAGTGGCCTGAAGGAGAGTTAAATATGCCTTTAACAGCCTGAATATATGTCATATAGCTTTACCTTTAAGCCCTTAATTTTAAGGTTGTACATCAGAATGCTCTGATACATGAGATTCACACTGTTATATGGGATGTTCCTCCAGTCTTGGAAAAGCTGGGGATTCCTTTTTAGAGTAGCCTGAAAAGCCAGTAAAATATGCCTTTAAAAGCCTGAAAAAAGATTTAAAATACAGCATTAATTAGACATTCAAGGCTTTTATCAAGCCTTGAATGTTTAATGCTGTCTACATCAGAATGGTCTTTTAACCTGAGTGATCCAATGGATATGTAGTGTCAACCCAGCTTTTTGAACCATATAACAGTTTAATTCCTTTTTTCAGAGCTACCTGAAAAGAGTTAAATATGCCTTTAACAGCCTGAATATGTCCATATAGCACACCTTTAAGCCCTTAATTTTAAGGTCCTACATCAGAATTCTGATATTACCTGGACAAACTTGGATATGTGATGGGTCTTAAAAGAATGAAGCTGGCATATATTCAGGATTCCTTTTAGAGTAGCCTGAAAAAGAGTAAAAATGCCTTTAAAAGCCTTCAAAATATTTAAAATACAGCATTCCTAGACATTAAGGCTTCATTTTACATCTTCAGAATGGTCCTTATTACTGAGTGATCCAATGGATATGTAGTGTCTAAGATTTGAATGAACCTGGCTTAACAGTAGGAATCCATTTTAGAATGAATGGCTGATTTAAATATGCCTTTAACAGCCTGAATATGTCAATATAGCTTTACATTTTTTCAGCCCTTAATTTTAAGGTTGTACATCAGAATGTGCCCTGATCATTACCTGAGAGACATATGTGATGTCTCCCAGTCAGGAATGAAGCATTCTGATGTAACATCAAAATTAGAGTGGCCTGAAAAAGAGTAAATATATGCCTTTAAAGCCTGAATATATGTCAAATATAGCTTTACCTTTAAGCCCTTAATTTTAAAATTGTACATCAGAATGCTCTGATATTTCTGAGTCATGCAATGGATATGTGTGTCTCCCCCCGTCTTGGAATGAAGCTGGCATAACATCAGGATTCCTTTTTTAAAGTAGCCTGAAAAAGAGTAAAATATGCCTTTAAAAGCCTGAAAAAGATTTAAAATACAGCATTAATTAGACAATTCAAGGCTTCAATTTTAAAATCCTACATCAGAATGGTCACTAATTACCTGAGTGATGCATTGGATATGTAGTGTCTAACCCAGAGTTTGAATGAACCTGGCTTAACAGTAGGAATCCATTTTAGAGTGGCCTGAAGGAGAGTTAAATATGCCTTTAACAGCCTGAATATATGTCAATATAGCTTTACCTTTAAGCCCTTAATTTTAAGGTTGTACATCAGAATGCTCTGATATTTTCCTGAGAGACACACTTGATATGTGATGTCTCCCAGTCTTGGAATGAAGCTGGCATAACATCAGGATTCCTTTTAGAGTAGCCTGAAAAAAAGTAAAATATGCCTTTAAAAGCCTGAAAAAGATTTAAAATACAGCATTAATTAGACATTCAAGGCTTCAATTTTAACATCCTACATCAGAATGGTCCTTAATTACCTGAGTGATCCAATGGATATGTAGTGTCTAACCCAGAGTTTGAATGAACCTGGCTTAACAGTAGGAATCCATTTTAGAGTGGCCTGAAGGAGAGTTAAATATGCCTTTAACAGCCTGAATATATGTCAATATAGCTTTACCTTTAAGCCCTTAATTTTAAGGTTGTACATCAGAATGCTCTGATATTACCTGAGAGACACACTGGATATGGGATGTCTCCCCCAGTCTTGGAATGAAGCTGGTATAACATCAGGATTCCTTTTTAGAGTAGCCTGAAAAAGAGTAAAATATGCCTTTAAAAGCCTGAAAAAGATTTTAAATACAGCATCAATTAGACATTCAAGGCTTCAATTTTAAAATCCTACATCAGAATGGTCCCTAATTACCTGAGTGACCCAATTGATATGTAGTGTCTAACCCAGAGTTTGAATGAACCTGGCTTAACAGTAGGAATCCATTTTAGAGTGGCCTGAAGGAGAGTTAAATATGCCTTTAACAGCCTGAATATATGTCAATATAGCTTTACCTTTAAGCCCTTAATTTTAAGGTTGTACATCAGAATGCTCTGATATTACCTGAGAGACACACTGGATATGTGATGTCTCCCCAGTCTTGGAATGAAGCTGGCATAACATCAGGATTCCTTTTTAGAGTAGCCTGAAAAAGTAAAATATGCCTTTAAAAGCCTGAAAAAAGATTTAAAATACAGCATTAATTAGACATTTAAGGCTTCAATTTTAAAATCCTACATCAGAATGGTCCCTATTTACCTGAGAGACATGCACTGGATATGTAGATGTCTCCCAGTCTTGGAATGAAGCTGGCATAACATCAGAATTCATTTTTAGAGTAGCCTGAATAAGAGTAAAATATGCCTTTAAATGCCTGAAAAAGATTTAAAATACAGCATTAATTAGACATTTAAGGCTTCAATTTTAAAATCCTACATCAGAATGGTCCCTATTTACCTGAGTCATGCAATGGATATGTAGTGTCTAACCCAGAGTTTGAATGAACCTGGCTTAACAGTAGGAATCCATTTTAGAGTGGCCTGAAGGAGAGTTAAATATGCCTTTAACAGCCTGAATATATGTCAATATAGCTTTACCTTTAAGCCCTTAATTTTAAGGTTGTACATCAGAATGCTCTGATATTACCTGAGAGACACACTGGATATGGGATGTCTCCCCAGTCTTGGAATGAAGCTGGTATAACATCAGGATTCCTTTTTAGAGTAGCCTGAAAAAGAGTAAAATATGCCTTTAAAAGCCTGAATATATGTCAATATAGCTTTAGACTTTAAGCCCTTAATTTTAAAATCCTACATCAGAATGGTCTGATATTACCTGAGAGACACACTGGATATGTGATGTCTCCCCCAGTCTTGGAATGAACCTGGCTTAACATCAGGAATCCTTTTTAGAGTAGCCTGAAAAGAGTAAAATATGCCTTTAAAAGCCTGAAAATATTTAAAATATAGCATTAATTAGACATTCAAGGCTTCAATTTTAAAATGTACATCAGAATGGTCTGATATTACCTGAGAGACACACTGGATATGTGATGTCTCACCCAGTCTTGGAATGAAGCTGGTATAACATCAGGATTCCTTTTTAGAGTAGCCTGAAAAAGAGTAAAATATGCCTTTAAAAGCCTGAATATATGTCAATATAGCTTTACCTTTAAGCCCTTAATTTTAAGGTCGTACATCAGAATGCTCTGATATTACCTGAGAGACACACTGGATATGTGATGTCTCCCCAGTCTTGGAATGAAGCTGGCATAACATCAGGATTCCTTTTAGAGTAGCCTGAAAAAGAGTAAAATATGCCTTTAAAAGCCTGAAAAATATTTAAAATACAGCATTAATTAGACATTCAAGGCTTCAATTTTAAAATCCTACATCAGAATGGTCCTTAATTACCTGAGTGACACCAATGGATATGTAGATGTCTAACCCAGAGTTTGAATGAACCTGGCTTAACAGTAGGAATCCATTTTAGAGTGGCCTGAAGGAGAGTTAAATATGCCTTTAACAGCCTGAATATATGTCAATATAGCTTTACCTTTAAGCCCTTAATTTTAAGGTTGTACATCAGAATGCTCTGATATTACCTGGGAGACACACTGGATATGTGATGTCTCCCCAGTCTTGGAATGAAGCTGGCATAACATCAGGATTCCTTTTTAGAGTAGCCTGAAAAAGAGTAAAATATGCCTTTAAAAGCCTGAAAAAGATTTAAAATACAGCATTAATTAGACATTCAAGGCTTCAATTTTAAAATCCTACATCAGAATGCTCTGATATTACCTGAGAGACACAATGGATATGTGATGTCTAACCCAGTCTTTGAATGAACCTGGCTATAACATCAGGAATCCATTTTAGAGTAGCCTGAAAAAGAGTAAAATATGCCTTTAAAGCCTGAATATATGTCAATATAGCTTTACCTTTAAGCCCTTAATTTTAAGGTTGTACATCAGAATGCTCTGATATTACCTGAGAGACACACTGGATATGTGATGACTCCCCAGTCTTGGAATGAAGCTGGCATAACATCAGGATTCCTTTTTAGAGTAGCCTGAAAAAGAAAAATATGCCTTTAAAAAGCCTGAAAAATATTTAAAATACAGCATTAATTAGACATTCAAGGCTTCAATTTTAAAATCCTTCATCAGAATGGTCCTTAATTACCTGAGTGATCCAATGGATATGTAGTGTCTAACCCAGAGTTTGAATGAACCTGGCTTAACAGTAGGAATCCATTTTAGAGTGGCCTGAAGGAGAGTTAAATATGCCTTTAACAGCCTGAATATATGTCAATATAGCTTTACCTTTAAGCCCTTAATTTTAAGGTTGTACATCAGAATGCTCTGATATTACCTGAGAGACACACTGGATATGGGATGTCTCCCCAGTCTTGGAATGAAGCTGGTATAACATCAGGATTCCTTTTTAGAGTAGCCTGAAAAAGAGTAAAATATGCCTTTAAAAGCCTGAATATATGTCAATATAGCTTTACCTTTAAGCCCTTAATTTTAAAATCCATACATCAGAATGCTCTGATATTACCTGAGACACACTGGATATGTGATGTCTCCCCAGTCTTGGAATGAAGCTGGCATAACATAGGAATCCTTTTAGAGTAGCCTGAAAAAGAGTAAATATGCCTTTAAAGCCTGAATATATGTCAATATAGCTTTACCTTTAAGCCCTTAATTTTAAATTGTACATCAGAATGCTCTGATATTACCTGGGAGACACACTGGATATGTGATGTCTCCCCAGTCTTGGAATGAAGCTGGCATAACATCAGGATTCCTTTTAGAGTAGCCTGAAAAAGAGTAAAATATGCCTTTAAAAGCCTGAATATATGTCAATATAGCTTTTACCTTTAAGGCCTTAATTTTAAGGTTGTACATCAGAATGCTCTGATATTACCTGAGAGACACACTGGATATGTGATGTCTCCCCAGTCCTGGAATGAAGCTGGCATAACATCAGGATTCCTTTTTTAGAGTAGCCTGAAAAAGAGTAAAATATGCCTTTAAAAGCCTGAAAAAGATTTAAAATACAGCATTAATTAGACATTCAAGGCTTCAATTTTAAAATCCTACATCAGAATGGTCCTTAATTACCTGAGTGATCCAATGGATATGTAGAGTCTAACCCAGAGTTTGAATGAACCTGGCTTAACAGTAGGAATCCATTTAGAGTGGCCTGAAGGAGAGTTAAATATGCCTTTAACAGCCTGAATATATGTCAATATAGCTTTACCTTTAAGCCCTTAATTTTAAGGTTGTACATCAGAATGCTCTGATATTACCTGGGAGACACACTGGATATGTGATGTCTCCCCAGTCTTGGAATGAAGCTGGCATAACATCAGGATTCCTTTTTAGAGTAGCCTGAAAAAGAGTAAAATATGCCTTTAAAAGCCTGAAAAAGATTTAAAATACAGCATTAATTAGACATTCAAGGCTTCAATTTTAAAATCCTACATCAGAATGGTCCTATTACCTGAGTGACACAATGGATATGTATGTCTCCCCCAGTTTGAATGAACCTGGCTTAACATCAGGAATTCCATTTTAGAGTGGCCTGAAAAAGAGAGTTAAATATGCCTTTAAAAGCCTGAATATATGTCAATATAGCTTTACCTTTAAGCCCTTAATTTTAAGGTCGTACATCAGAATGCTCTGATATTACCTGAGAGACACACTGGATATGTGATGTCTCCCCCAGTCTTGGAATGAAGCTGGCATAACATCAGGATTCCTTTTAGAGTAGCCTGAAAAAGAGTAAAATATGCCTTTAAAAGCCTGAAAAATATTTAAAATACAGCATTAATTAGACATTCAAGGCTTCAATTTTAACATCCTTCATCAGAATGGTCCTTAATTACCTGAGTGATCCAATGGATATGTAGTGTCTAACCCAGAGTTTGAATGAACCTGGCTTAACAGTAGGAATCCATTTTAGAGTGGCCTGAAGGAGAGTTAAATATGCCTTTAACAGCCTGAATATATGTCAATATAGCTTTACCTTTAAGCCCTTAATTTTAAGGTTGTACATCAGAATGCTCTGATATTACCTGAGAGACACACTGGATATGGGATGTCTCCCCAGTCTTGGAATGAAGCTGGTATAACATCAGGATTCCTTTTTAGAGTAGCCTGAAAAAGAGTAAATATGCCTTTAAAAGCCTGAATATATGTCAAAATAGCTTTTACCATTAAAGGCTTAATTTTAAAATCCATACATCAGAATGGTCTGATATTACCTGAGAGACACACTGGATATGGGATGTCTAACCCAGTCTTGGAATGAACCTGGCATAACATCAGGATTCCTTTTAGAGTAGCCTGAAAAAGAGTTAAATATGCCTTTAAAAGCCTGAATATATGTCCATATAGCTTTACCTTTAAGCCCTTAATTTTAAGGTTGTACATCAGAATGCTCTGATATTACCTGAGAGACACACTGGATATGTGATGACTCCCCCAGTCTTGGAATGAAGCTGGTATAACATCAGGATTCCTTTTTAGAGTAGCCTGAAAAAGAGTAAAATATGCCTTTAAAAGCCTGAAAAAGATTTTAAATACAGCATCAATTAGACATTCAAGGCTTCAATTTTAAAATCCTACATCAGAATGGTCCTAATTACCTGAGTGAACCAAATGGATATGTAGTGTCTAACCCAGAGTTTGAATGAACCTGGCTTAACAGTAGGAATCCATTTTTAGAGTGGCCTGAAGGAGAGTTAAATATTTCTTTAACAGCCTGAATATATGTATATAGCTTTACCTTTAAGCCCTTAATTTTAAGGTTGTACATCAGAATGCTCTGATATTTCCTGAGGGACACACTGGATATGTGATGTCTCCCTCAGTCTTGGAATGAAGCTGGCATAACATCAGGATTCCTTTTTAGAGTAGCCTGAAAAAGAGTAAAATATGCCTTTAAAAGCCTGAAAAAAGATTTAAAATACAGCATTAATTAGACATTCAAGGCTTCAATTTTAACATCCTACATCAGAATGGTCCTTAATTACCTGAGTGATCCAATGGATATGTAGTGTCTAACCCAGAGTTTGAATGAACCTGGCTTAACAGTAGGAATCCATTTTAGAGTGGCCTGAAGGAGAGTTAAATATGCCTTTAACAGCCTGAATATATGTCAATATAGCTTTACCTTTAAGCCCTTAATTTTAAGGTTGTACATCAGAATGCTCTGATATTACCTGAGAGACACACTGGATATGGGATGTCTCCCCCAGTCTTGGAATGAAGCTGGTATAACATCAGGATTCCTTCTTAGAGTAGCCTGAAAAAGAGTAAAATATGCCTTTAAAAGCCTGAATATATGTCAATATAGCTTTAGCTTTAAGCCCTTAATTTTAAGGTTGTACATCAGAATGCTCTGATATTACCTGAGAGACACACTGGATATGGGATGTCTCCCCCAGTCTTGGAATGAAGCTGGCATAACATCAGAATTCATTTTAGAGTAGCCTGAATAAGAGTAAAATATGCCTTTAAAAGCCTGATAAAGATTTAAAATACAGCATCAATTAGACATTCAAGGCTTCAATTTTAAAATCCTACATCAGAATGGTCCCTAATTACCTGAGTGAACCAATGGATATGTAGTGTCTAACCCAGAGTTTGAATGAACCTGGCTTAACAGTAGGAATCCATTTTAGAGTGGCCTGAAGGAGAGTTAAATATGCCTTTAACAGCCTGAATATATGTATATAGCTTTACCTTTAAGCCCTTAATTTTAAGGTTGTACATCAGAATGCTCTGATATTACCTGAGAGACACACTGGATATGGGATGTCTCCCCAGTCTTGGAATGAAGCTGGCATAACATCAGGATTCCTTTTTTAGGTTGCCTGAATAAAAGTAAAATATGCCTTTAAAAGCCTGAAAATATTTAAAATACAGCATTAATTAAGACATTCAAGGCTTCAATTTTAAAATCCTACATCAGAATAGTCCCTGATATTACCTGAGTGACACAATGGATATGTAGATGTCTAACCCAGTCTTTGAATGAACCTGGCTTAACAGTAGGAATCCATTTTAGAGTAGCCTGAAAAAGAGTTAAATATGCCTTTAAAGCCTGAATATATGTCCATATAGCTTTACCTTTAAGCCCTTAATTTTAAGGTCCTACATCAGAATGCTCTGATATTACCTGAGAGACACACTGGATATGTGATGTCTCCCCCGTCTTGGAATGAAGCTGGCATAACATCCGGATTCCTTTTTAGAGTAGCCTGAAAAAAGAGTAAAATATGCCTTTAAAAGCCTGAAAAAGATTTAAAATACAGCATTAATTTTACATTTAAGGCTTCAATTTTAAAATCCTACATCAGAATGGTCCCTATTTACCTGAATCACATGGATATGTAGTGTCTCCCTCCGTCTTGGAATGAAGCTGGCATAACATCAGGATTCCTTTTTAGAGTAGCCTGAAAAAGAGTAAAATATGCCTTTAAAAGCCTGAAAAAGATTTAAATACAGCATTAATTAGACATTTAAGGCTTCAATTTTAAAATCCTACATCAGAATGGTCCCTATTTACCTGAGTCATGCAATGGATATGTAGTGTCTAACCCAGAGTTTGAATGAACCTGGCTTAACAGTAGGAATCCATTTTAGAGTGGCCTGAAGGAGAGTTAAATATGCCTTTAACAGCCTGAATATATGTCAATATAGCTTTACCTTTAAGCCCTTAATTTTAAGGTTGTACATCAGAATGCTCTGATATTACCTGAGAGACACACTGGATATGGGATGTCTCCCCAGTCTTGGAATGAAGCTGGTATAACATCAGGATTCCTTTTTTAGAGTAGCCTGAAAAGAGTAAAATATGCCTTTAAAAGCCTGAAAAATATTTAAAATACAGCATTAATTAGACATTCAAGGCTTCAATTTTAAAATCCTACATCAGAATGGTCCTTAATTACCTGAGTGATCCAATGGATATGTAGTGTCTAACCCAGAGTTTGAATGAACCTGGCTTAACAGTAGGAATCCATTTTAGAGTGGCCTGAAGGAGAGTTAAATATGCCTTTAACAGCCTGAATATATGTCAATATAGCTTTACCTTTAAGCCCTTAATTTTAAGGTTGTACATCAGAATGCTCTGATATTACCTGAGAGACACACTGGATATGTGATGTCTCCCCCAGTCTTGGAATGAAGCTGGCATAACATCAGGATTCCTTTTTAGAGTAGCCTGAAAAAGAGTAAAATATGCCTTTAAAAGCCTGAAAAAGATTTAAAATACAGCATTAATTAGACATTCAAGGCTTCAATTTTAAAATCCTACATCAGAATGGTCCTTAATTACCTGAGTGACCCAATGGATATGTAGTGTCTAACCCAGAGTTTGAATGAACCTGGCTTAACAGTAGGAATCCATTTTAGAGTGGCCTGAAGGAGAGTTAAATATGCCTTTAACAGCCTGAATATATGTCCATATAGCTTTACCTTTAAGCCCTTAATTTTAAGGTTGTACATCAGAATGCTCTGATATTACCTGAGAGACACACTGGATATGTGATGTCTCCCCAGTCTTGGAATGAAGCTGGCATAACATCAGGATTCCTTTTTAGAGTAGCCTGAAAAAGAGTAAAATATGCCTTTAAAAGCCTGAAAAAGATTTAAAATACAGCATTAATTAGACATTCAAGGCTTCAATTTTAACATCCTACATCAGAATGGTCCTTAATTACCTGAGTGATCCAATGGATATGTAGTGTCTAACCCAGAGTTTGAATGAACCTGGCTTAACAGTAGGAATCCATTTTAGAGTGGCCTGAAGGAGAGTTAAATATGCCTTTAACAGCCTGAATATATGTCCATATAGCTTTACCTTTAAGCCCTTAATTTTAAGGTTGTACATCAGAATGCTCTGATATTACCTGAGAGACACACTGGATATGGGATGTCTCCCCAGTCTTGGAAGTAAGCTGGTATAACATCAGGATTCATTTTTAGAGTAGCCTGAATAAAAGTAAAATATGCCTTTAAAAGCCTGAAAAAGATTTAAAATACAGCATTAATTAGACATTCAAGGCTTTAATTTTAAAATCCTACATCAGAATGGTCCCTAATTACCTGAGTGACCCAATGGATATGTAGTGTCTAACCCAGAGTTTGAATGAACCTGGCTTAACAGTAGGAATCCATTTTAGAGTGGCCTGAAGGAGAGTTAAATATGCCTTTAACAGCCTGAATATATGTCCATATAGCTTTACCTTTAAGCCCTTAATTTTAAGGTTGTACATCAGAATGCTCTGATATTACCTGAGAGACACACTGGATATGGGATGTCTCCCCCAGTCTTGGAATGAAGCTGGTATAACATCAGGATTCCTTTTTTAGAGTAGCCTGAAAAAGAGTAAAATATGCCTTTAAAAGCCTGAATATATGTCAATATAGCTTTACCTTTAAGCCCTTAATTTTAAGGTCGTACATCAGAATGCTCTGATATTACCTTTGAGACACACTGGATATGTCATGTCTCCCCAGTCTTGGAATGAAGCTGGCATAACATCAGGATTCCTTTTTAGAGTAGCCTGAAAAAGTAAAATATGCCTTTAAAAGCCTGAAAATATTTAAAATACAGCATCAATTAGAAATTCAAGGCTTCAATTTTAAAATCCTACATCAGAATGGTCCCTAATTACCTGAGTGACCCAAATGATATGTAGTGTCTAACCCAGAGTTTGAATGAACCTGGCTTAACAGTAGGAATCCATTTTAGAGTGGCCTGAAGGAGAGTTAAATATTTCTTTAACAGCCTGAATATATGTATATAGCTTTACCTTTAAGCCCTTAATTTTAAGGTTGTACATCAGAATGCTCTGATATTACCTGAGAGACACACCGGATATGGGATGTCTCCCCCAGTCTTGGAATGAAGCTGGCATAATATCAGGATTCCTTTTTTTAGAGTAGCCTGAAAAAAGTAAAATATGCCTTTAAAAGCCTGAAAAGATTTAAAAATAGCATTAATTTAAGACCTTAATTTTCAATTTTAAAATCCTACATCAGAATGGTCCCTGAATTACCTGAGTGACCCACACTGGATATGTATGTCTAACCCAGAGTTTGAATGAACCTGGCTTAACAGTAGGAATCCATTTTAGAGTAGCCTGAAAAAGAGTAAAATATGCCTTTAAAAGCCTGAAAAAGATTTAAAATACAGCATTAATTAGACATTTAAGGCTTCAATTTTAAAATCCTACATCAGAATGGTCCCTATTTCCCTGAGTCATGCATTGGATATGTAGTGTCTAACCCAGAGTTTGAATGAACCTGGCTTAACAGTAGGAATCCATTTTAGAGTGGCCTGAAGGAGAGTTAAATATGCCTTTAACAGCCTGAATATATGTCAATATAGCTTTACCTTTAAGCCCTTAATTTTAAGGTTGTACATCAGAATGCTCTGATATTACCTGAGAGACACACTGGATATGGGATGTCTCCCCAGTCTTGGAATGAAGCTGGTATAACATCAGGATTCCTTTTTAGAGTAGCCTGAAAAAGAGTAAAATATGCCTTTAAAAGCCTGAAAAATATTTAAAATACAGCATCAATTAGAAATAAAAGGCTTCAATTTTAAAATCCTACATCAGAATGGTCCCTAATTACCTGAGTGACCCAAATGATATGTAGTGTCTAACCCAGAGTTTGAATGAACCTGGCTTAACAGTAGGAATCCATTTTAGAGTGGCCTGAAGGAGAGTTAAATATGCCTTTAACAGCCTGAATATATGTAATATAGCTTTACCTTTAAGCCCTTAATTTTAAGGTTGTACATCAGAATGCTCTGATATTACCTGAGAGACACACTGGATATGGGATGTCTCCCCAGGCTTGGAATGAAGCTGGCATAATATCAGGATTCCTTTTAGAGTAGCCTGAAAAAAGTAAAATATGCCTTTAAAAGCCTGAAAATATTTAAAAAACAGCATTAATTAGACATTCAAGGAAATTTTAAAATCCTACATCAGAATGGTCCCTAATTACCTGAGTGACACACTGGATATGTGATGTCTCCCCAGTCTTGGAATGAACCTGGCTTAACATCAGGAATCCATTTTAGAGTAGCCTGAAAAAGAGTAAAATATGCCTTTAAAAGCCTGAAAAAGATTTAAAATACAGCATTAATTAGACATTTAAGGCTTCAATTTTAAAATCCTACATCAGAATGGTCCCTATTTACCTGAGTCATGCAATGGATATGTAGTGTCTAACCCAGAGTTTGAATGAACCTGGCTTAACAGTAGGAATCCATTTTAGAGTGGCCTGAAGGAGAGTTAAATATGCCTTTAACAGCCTGAATATATGTCAATATAGCTTTACCTTTAAGCCCTTAATTTTAAGGTTGTACATCAGAATGCTCTGATATTACCTGAGAGACACACTGGATATGGGATGTCTCCCCAGTCTTGGAATGAAGCTGGTATAACATCAGGATTCCTTTTTAGAGTAGCCTGAAAAAGAGTAAAATATGCCTTTAAAAGCCTGAAAAAGATTTTAAATACAGCATCAATTAGACATTCAAGGCTTCAATTTTAAAATCCTACATCAGAATGGTCCCTAATTACCTGAGTGATCCAATGGATATGTACTGTCTAACCCAGAGTTTGAATGAACCTGGCTTAACAGTAGGAATCCATTTAGAGTGGCCTGAAGGAGAGTTAAATATGCCTTTAACAGCCTGAATATATGTCCATATAGCTTTACCTTTAAGCCCTTAATTTTAAGGTTGTACATCAGAATGCTCTGATATTACCTGAGAGACAAACTGGATATGTGATGACTCCCCCAGTCTTGGAATGAAGCTGGCATAACATCAGGATTCCTTTTTAGAGTAGCCTGAAAAAGAGTAAAATATGCCTTTAAAAGCCTGAAAAAGATTTAAAATACAGCATTAATTAGACATTCAAGGCTTCAATTTTAACATCCTACATCAGAATGGTCCTTAATTACCTGAGTGATCCAATGGATATGTAGTGTCTAACCCAGAGTTTGAATGAACCTGGCTTAACAGTAGGAATCCAGTTTAGAGTGGCCTGAAGGAGAGTTAAATATGCCTTTAACAGCCTGAATATATGTCCATATAGCTTTACATTTAAGCCCTTAATTTTAAGGTTGTACATCAGAATGCTCTGATATTACCTGAGAGACACACTGGATATGGGATGTCTCCCCCAGTCTTGGAAGTAAGCTGGTATAACATCAGGATTCATTTTTAGAGTATTCTGAATAAAAGTAAAATATGCCTTTAAAAGCCTGAAAAAGATTTAAAATACAGCATTAATTAGACATTCAAGGCTTTAATTTTAAAATCCTACATCAGAATAGTCCCTAATTACCTGAGTGACCCAATAGATATGTAGTGTCTAACCCAGAGTTGGAATGAACCTGGCTTAACAGTAGGAATCCATTTTAGAGTGGCCTGAAGGAGAGTTAAATATGCCTTTAACAGCCTGAATATATGTCCATATAGCTTTACCTTTAAGCCCTTAATTTTAAGGTCGTACATCAGAATGCTCTGATATTACCTGAGAGACACACTGGATATGTGATGTCTCCCCCAGTCTTGGAATGAAGCTGGCATAACATCAGGATTCCTTTTTAGAGTAGCCTGAAAAAGAGTAAAATATGCCTTTAAAAGCCTGAAAAAGATTTAAAATACAGCATTAATTAGACATTTAAGGCTTCAATTTTAAAATCCTACATCAGAATGGTCCCTATTTCCCTGAGTCATGCATTGGATATGTAGTGTCTCCCTCCGTCTTGGAATGAAGCTGGCATAACATCAGGATTCCTTTTTAGAGTAGCCTGAAAAAGAGTAAAATATGCCTTTAAAAGCCTGAAAAAGATTTAAAATACAGCATTAATTAGACATTTAAGGCTTCAATTTTAAAATCCTACATCAGAATGGTCCCTATTTCCCTGAGTCATGCATTGGATATGTAGTGTCTAACCCAGAGTTTGAATGAACCTGGCTTAACAGTAGGAATCCATTTTAGAGTGGCCTGAAGGAGAGTTAAATATGCCTTTAACAGCCTGAATATATGTCAATATAGCTTTACCTTTAAGCCCTTAATTTTAAGGTTGTACATCAGAATGCTCTGATATTACCTGAGAGACACACTGGATATGTGATGTCTCCCCCAGTCTTGGAATGAAGCTGGTATAACATCAGGATTCCTTTTAGAGTAGCCTGAAAAAGAGTAAAATATGCCTTTAAAAGCCTGAAAAATATTTTAAATACAGCATCAATTAGACATTCAAGGCTTCAATTTTAAAATCCTACATCAGAATGGTCCTTAATTACCTGAGTGATCCAATGGATATGTAGTGTCTAACCCAGAGTTGGAATGAACCTGGCTTAACAGTAGGAATCCAGTTTAGAGTGGCCTGAAGGAGAGTTAAATATGCCTTTAACAGCCTGAATATATGTCCATATAGCTTTACCTTTAAGCCCTTAATTTTAAGGTTGTACATCAGAATGATCTGATATTACCTGAGAGACACACTTGATATGTGATGACTCCCCGAGTCTTGGAATGAAGCTGGCATAACATCAGGATTCCTTTTTAGAGTAGCCTGAAAAAGGGTAAAATATGCCTTTAAAAGCCTGAAAAAAGATTTAAAATACAGCATTAATTAGACATTCAAGGCTTCAATTTTAACATCCTACATCAGAATGGTCCTTAATTACCTGAGTGATCCAATGGATATGTACTGTCTAACCCAGAGTTTGAATGAACCTGGCTTAACAGTAGGAATCCAGTTTAGAGTGGCCTGAAGGAGAGTTAAATATGCCTTTAACAGCCTGAATATATGTCCATATAGCTTTACCTTTAAGCCCTTAATTTTAAGGTTGTACATCAGAATGCTCTGATATTACCTGAGAGACACACTGGATATGTGATGTCTCCCCCAGTCTTGGAATGAAGCTGGTATAACATCAGGATTCATTTTTAGAGTAGCCTGAAAAAGAGTAAAATATGCCTTTAAAAGCCTGAAAAAGATTTTAAATACAGCATTAAATAGACATTCAAGGCTTCAATTTTAACATCCTACATCAGAATGGTCCTTAATTACCTGAGTGATCCAATGGATATGTAGTGTCTAACCCAGAGTTTGAATGAACCTGGCTTAACAGTAGGAATCCAGATTAGAGTGGCCTGAAGGAGAGTTAAATATGCCTTTAACAGCCTGAATATATGTCCATATAGCTTTACCTTTAAGCCCTTAATTTTAAGGTTGTACATCAGAATGCTCTGATATTACCTGGGAGACACACTGGATATGGGATGTCTCCCCCAGTCTTGGAATGAAGCTGGTATAACATCAGGATTCCTTCTTAGAGTAGCCTGAAAAAGAGTAAAATATGCCTTTAAAAGCCTGAATATATGTCAATATAGCTTTACCTTTAAGACCTTAATTTTAAGGTCGTACATCAGAATTCTCTGATATTACCTTTGAGACACATTGGATATGTCATGTCTCCCCCAGTCTTGGAATGAAGCTGGCATAACATCAGGATTCCTTTTTAGAGTAGCCTGAAAAAGAGTAAAATATGCCTTTAAAAGCCTGATAAATATTTAAAATACAGCATCAATTAGACATTCAAGGCTTCAATTTTAAAATCCTACATCAGAATGGTCCCTAATTACCTGAGTGACCCAAATGATATGTAGTGTCCAATCCAGAGTTTGAATAAACCTGGCTTAACAGTAGGAATCCATTTTAGAGTGGCCTGAAGGAGAGTTAAATATTTCTTTAACAGCCTGAATATATGTATATAGCTTTACCTTTAAGCCCTTAATTTTAAGGTTGTACATCAGAATGCTCTGATATTACCTGAGAGACACACTGGATATGGGATGTCTCCCCCAGTCTTGGAATGAAGCTGGCATAATATCAGGATTCCTTTTTAGAGTAGCCTGAAAAAGAGTAAAATATGCCTTTAAAAGCCTGAAAAAGATTTAAAAAACAGCATTAATTAGACATTCAAGGATTCAATTTTAAAATCCTACATCAGAATGGTCCCTAATTACCTGAGTGACCCATTGGATATGTATTGTCTAACCCAGAGTTTGAATGAACCTGGCTTAACAGTAGGAATCCATGTTAGAGTGGCCTGAAGGAGAGTTAAATATGCCTTTAACAGCCTCAATATATGTCCATATAGCTTTACCTTTAAGCCCTTAATTTTAAGGTTGTAAATCAGAATGCTCTGATATTACCTGAGAGACACACTGGATATGGGATGTCTCCCCCAGTCTTGGAATGAAGCTGGTATAACATCAGGATTCCTTCTTAGAGTAGCCTGAAAAAGAGTAAAATATGCCTTTAAAAGCCTGAATATATGTCAATATAGCTTTACCTTTAAGACCTTAATTTTAAGGTTGTACATCAGAATGGTCTGATATTACCTTTGAGACACACTGGATATGTCATGTCTCCCCAGTCTTGGAATGAAGCTGGCATAACATCAGGATTCCTTTTTAGAGTAGCCTGAAAAAGAGTAAAATATGCCTTTAAAAGCCTGAAAAAGATTTAAAAAACAGCATTAATTAGACATTAAAGGATTCAATTTTAAACTCCTACATCAGAATGGTCCCTAATTACCTGAGTGACCCATTGGATATGTATTGTCTAACCCAGAGTTTGAATGAACCTGGCTTAACAGTAGGAATCCATGTTAGAGTGGCCTGAAGGAGAGTTAAATATGCCTTTAACAGCCTCAATATATGTCCATATAGCTTTACCTTTAAGCCCTTAATTTTAAGGTTGTAAATCAGAATGCTCTGATATTACCTGAGAGACACACTGGATATGGGATGTCTCCCCCAGTCTTGGAATGAAGCTGGTATAACATCAGGATTCCTTCTTAGAGTAGCCTGAAAAAGAGTAAAATATGCCTTTAAAAGCCTGAATATATGTCAATATAGCTTTACCTTTAAGACCTTAATTTTAAGGTCGTACATCAGAATGCTCTGATATTACCTTTGAGACACACTGGATATGTCATGTCTCCCCCAGTCTTGGAATGAAGCTGGCATAACATCAGGATTCCTTTTTAGAGTAGCCTGAAAAAGAGTAAAATATGCCTTTAAAAGCCTGATAAATATTTAAAATACAGCATCAATTAGAAATAAAAGGCTTCAATTTTAAAATCCTACATCAGAATGGTCCCTAATTACCTGAGTGACCCATTGGATATGTATTGTCTAACCCAGAGTTTGAATGAACCTGGCTTAACAGTAGGAATCCATGTTAGAGTGGCCTGAAGGAGAGTTAAATATGCCTTTAACAGCCTCAATATATGTCCATATAGCTTTACCTTTAAGCCCTTAATTTTAAGGTTGTAAATCAGAATGCTCTGATATTACCTGAGAGACACACTGGATATGGGATGTCTCCCCCAGTCTTGGAATGAAGCTGGCATAACATCAGGATTCCTTCTTAGAGTAGCCTGAAAAAGAGTAAAATATGCCTTTAAAAGCCTGAATATATGTCAATATAGCTTTACCTTTAAGACCTTAATTTTAAGGTCGTACATCAGAATGCTCTGATATTACCTTTGAGACACACTGGATATGTCATGTCTCCCCCAGTCTTGGAATGAAGCTGGCATAACATCAGGATTCCTTTTTAGAGTAGCCTGAAAAAGAGTAAAATATGCCTTTAAAAGCCTGATAAATATTTTAAATACAGCATCAATTAGAAATAAAAGGCTTCAATTTTAAAATCCTACATCAGAATGGTCCCTAATTACCTGAGTGACCCAAATGATATGTAGTGTCTAACCCAGAGTTTGAATAAACCTGGCTTAACAGTAGGAATCCATTTTAGAGTGGCCTGAAGGAGAGTTAAATATTTCTTTAACAGCCTGAATATATGTATATAGCTTTACCTTTAAGCCCTTAATTTTATGGTTGTACATCAGAATGCTCTGATATTACCTGAGAGACACACCGGATATGGGATGTCTCCCCAGGCTTGGAATGAAGCTGGCATAATATCAGATTCCTTTTTAGAGTAGCCTGAAAAAGAGTAAAATATGCCTTTAAAAGCCTGAAAAAGATTTAAAAAACAGCATTAATTAGACATTCAAGGATTCAATTTTAAAATCCTACATCAGAATGGTCCCTAATTACCTGAGTGACCCATTGGATATGTATTGTCTAACCCAGAGTTTGAATGAACCTGGCTTAACAGTAGGAATCCATGTTAGAGTGGCCTGAAGGAGAGTTAAATATGCCTTTAACAGCCTCAATATATGTCCATATAGCTTTACCTTTAAGCCCTTAATTTTAAGGTTGTAAATCAGAATGCTCTGATATTACCTGAGAGACACACTGGATATGGGATGTCTCCCCAGTCTTGGAATGAAGCTGGTATAACATCAGGATTCCTTCTTAGAGTAGCCTGAAAAAGAGTAAAATATGCCTTTAAAAGCCTGAATATATGTCAATATAGCTTTTACCTTTAAGACCTCAATTTTAAGGTCGTACATCAGAATGGTCTGATATTACCTTTGAGACACACTGGATATGTCATGTCTCCCCCAGTCTTGGAATGAAGCTGGCATAACATCAGGATTCCTTTTTAGAGTAGCCTGAAAAAGAGTAAAATATGCCTTTAAAAGCCTGATAAATATTTAAAATACAGCATCAATAAGAAATAAAAGGCTTCAATTTTAAAATCCTACATCAGAATGGTCCCTAATTACCTGAGTGACCCAAATGATATGTAGTGTCTAACCCAGAGTTTGAATAAACCTGGCTTAACAGTAGGAATCCATTTTAGAGTGGCCTGAAGGAGAGTTAAATATTTCTTTAACAGCCTGAATATATGTATATAGCTTTACCTTTAAGCCCTTAATTTTATGGTTGTACATCAGAATGCTCTGATATTACCTGAGAGACACACCGGATATGGGATGTCTCCCCCAGGCTTGGAATGAAGCTGGCATAATATAAGGATTCCTTTTTAGAGTAGCCTGAAAAAGAGTAAAATATGCCTTTAAAAGCCTGAAAAAGATTTAAAAAACAGCATTAATTAGACATTCAAGGATTCAATTTTAAAATCCTACATCAGAATGGTCCCTAATTACCTGAGTGACCCATTGGATATGTATTGTCTAACCCAGAGTTTGAATGAACCTGGCTTAACAGTAGGAATCCATTTTAGAGTAGCCTGAAAAAGAGTAAAATATGCCTTTAAAAGCCTGAAAAAGATTTAAAATACAGCATTAATTAGACATTTAAGGCTTCAATTTTAAAATCCTACATCAGAATGGTCCCTATTTCCATAGTCATGCATTGGATATGTAGTGATTAACCCAGAGTTTGAATGAACCTGGCTTAACAGTAGGAATCCAGTTTAGAGTGGCCTGAAGGAGAGTTAAATATGCCTTTAACAGCCTGAATATATGTCCATATAGCTTTACCTTTAAGCCCTTAATTTTAAGGTTGTACATCAGAATGCTCTGATATTACCTGAGAGACAAACTTGATATGTGATGACTCCCCGAGTCTTGGAATGAAGCTGGCATAACATCAGGATTCCTTTTTAGAGGAGCCTGAAAAAGAGTAAAATATGCCGTTAAAAGCCTGAAAAAGATTTAAAATACAGCATTAATTAGACATTCAAGGCTTCAATTTTAAAATCCTACATCAAAATGGTCCCTAATTACCTGTGTGACCCAATTGATATGTAGTGTCTAACCCAGAGTTTGAATGAACCTGGCTTAACAGTAGGAATTCATGTTAGAGTGGCCTGAAGGAGAGTTAAATATGCCTTTAACAGCCTGAATATATGTCCATATAGCTTTACCTTTAAGCCCTTAATTTTAAGGTTGTACATCAGAATGCTCTGATATTACCTGAGAGACACACTGGATATGGGATGTCTCCCCAGTCTTGGAATGAAGCTGGCATAACATCAGGATTCCTTTTTAGAGTAGCCTGAAAAAGAGTAAAATATGCCTTTAAAAGCCTGAAAAAGATTTAAAATACAGCATTAAATAGACATTCAAGGCTTCAATTTTAACATCCTTCATCAGAATGGTCCTTAATTACCTGAGTGATCCAATAGATATGTAGTGTCTAACCCAGAGTTTGAATGAATCTGGCTTAACAGTAGGAATCCATTTTAGAGTGGCCTGAAGGAGAGTTAAATATGCCTTTAACAGCCTGATTATATGTCCATATAGCTTTACCTTTAAGCCCTTAATTTTAAGGTTGTACATCAGAATGCTCTGATATTACCTGAGAGACACACTGGATATGGGATGTCTCCCCCAGTCTTGGAATGAAGCTGGCATAATATCAGGATTCCTTTTAGAGTAGCCTGAAAAAAAAGTAAAATATGCCTTTAAAAGCCTGAATATATGTCAATATAGCTTTACCTTTAAGCCCTTAATTTTAAGGTCGTACATCAGAATGCTCTGATATTACCTGAGAGACACTCTGGATATGTGATGTCTCCCCCAGTCTTGGAATGAAGCTGGTATAACATCAGGATTCCTTTTAACCCTTGTATTGTCCTTCATGTCAAGGGGACCTGTTCAATTTATTGAGTTTTGCACCCAAGTCACCGAAATGGAGAACAGAGAGGGATGCTTTTCGACCCGTTGTTGTGGTGAGCCCTTTTGGATCATGTTGTGATTGGATTTGGATTTTAAAAACACCCCCCTTTGAAGGCATTTTTCAACATCACCCAAATGTCTCATTAACCCTTGTATTGTCCTTCATGTCAAGGGGACCTGTTCAATTTATTGAGTTTTGCACCCAAGTCACCGAAATGGAGAACAGAGAGGGATGCTTTTCGACCCGTTGTTGTGGTGAGCCCTTTTGGATCATGTTGTGATTGGATTTGGATTTTAAAAACACCCCCCTTTGAAGGCATTTTTCAACATCACCCAAATGTCTCATTAACCCTTGTATTGTCCTTCATGTCAAGGGGACCTGTTCAATTTATTGAGTTTCTACCACGCTCGCATTGTCCCCCAGACTTTATGTGTATAATTTCACATCACATGCCCTGGTTTATTTTATTTTTGTCCTTTTTTTTTGCTCATATCTCACACAGCACAATTATCCCAAAGGGTTATTTCTTTTTTTTTTTTTACATTGTAATATATAATTATACAGACAGACATACAGAGTATTGCACTGTCAGGGAAAAGGTTGCCATGGCTACATATAATCAATGGCCATGTTTGTAAACGCAGCTAGGAAGCCTTTCATCTCTGTGATGTCATCTCTTTCCAAAAAACGTACTGAATATTAAATAATCATAACAGTGTTAAAAGACTTTTTAACACTATGTGATGAGATCCCATTGCGGATTTGAACACGGGCCTATGGCATGAAAGGCATGTCACATAACCACTGCGCCACCACTGTAATAACTCCTGGAAAACCTTTATAAGGTACTATATAATTTATCTGTGTGTGTGTGTCTGTTTGTGTGTGTGTGTGTGTCTCTGTGTGTCTCTCTGTGTGTGCGTATGTGTGTTTGTGTGTCTCTGTGTGTGTGTGTGTGTGTGTGCGTGTCAATCTGTGTTTGTGTGTGTGTGTGTGTGTTTGTGTGTGTGTGTGTGTGTGTGTGTGCGTGTCAATCTGTGTTTGTGTGTATGTGTGTTTGTGTGTGTCTATGTGTGTGTCTGTGTGTGTGTGTCTGTGTGTGTGTGTGTGTGTGTATATGTGTGTGTGTGTGTCTCTGTTTGTGTGTCTCTGTGTGTGTGTCTGTGTGTGTGTGTCTCTGTGTGTGTGTGTGTGTGTCTGTGTGTGTGTCTGTGTGGGTGTGTTTCTGTGTGTGTGTGTGTGTTTCTGTGTGTGTGACTGTGTGTGTGTGTGTCTCTCTCTGTGTGTGTGTGTGTGTCTGACTGTGTGTGTGTGTGTCTCTCTCTGTGTGTGTGTGTGTGTGTGTGTGTGTGTGTGTGTGTGTCTCTCTGTGTGTGTGTGTGTGTCTCTCTGTGTGTGTGTGTGTGTGTGTGTGTGTGTGTCTCTGTGTGTGTGTGTGTGTGTCTCTGTGAGTGTGTGTCTGTGTGTGTGTGTGTGTCTCTGTGTGTGTGTGTCAGAGAATGAAATGGTTGCTAAGGGATACAAACTACCAGTGGCTATGTTTGTAAACTCAGCTAGGAAGCCTTTGATGTCTGTGATGTCATCTCTTTGATCTGTAATCAGTTAACGACCGCAGCTGTTGTACCCTTTTTTACCTGTGGGAAACAGCAGCTCCTAACAAACAAGCCCTCAAACAAATGGTCAGACGGGGAAAATGAAAAGTTATTTCAGTAAAATAACCACCTCATGAGCACCAGAAGGCCCTTGTGAACGTATTGATATAAAATTCATGTGGATAAAGTTAAAAATGTGGGCGTATCGGCGATGTAAAAAAGTGCTTCGCTCTGCATTTTGCTCAGAAATGTGGACGATGTTTAACATGGCGGTGAATGGAGGAAGATCCTGAACTCCTGTCATTTGATAGCTCGCTGAGCGAAAAGTATAATTCATATCGCAAGAATGAGCCCATTGACAGAAACTAGACAAGAATACCTACGTTTTGATGTATAAATTGTCCATGACAAGTTAGAATTGTTGGTGTAGGAGCAAGATATAGAGAACGGAGTAAGGTAATCTTTTTTCGGCCGCTCACTCTGATGATGTCACACCACACTCTAACTCACGCAATACACACCCATTATAAAAGCAGAAAAATCATAAAATGTACACTATGCTTACACGGCTTTTTCACAAAAACTGTAAAATATATCAATCTGAAAAGATAGAGCATAATAGCTGAATATTTTATGAACGTTTTAAAGTTTTAACCACGTCTGTAAGTGAAAGTATGAAGGAGCTGAAAATGTTGGGAGCAGAAGAAGATTTGAAGGATTTGAAGCATGCTCTCATTGACTTTAATGTTAAAAAAAAATGTTTAAAAGCTTAATATTTTAAAAAGTATAAATAGTAGAAAAATTGTTGAAGAAGTCCAATAATCTGCTGAAAGAGCTGAAGATTTGAAAAGTTGAATGGTTTAAATAGCTGAAAGTATGCAGAAGATACGGAGAGCCAAAAAACGTACGGAAGACGAAATAATAATAATCTAGAAAATGCATTTCCTGCAGAAAATGCGTGGGAATGCTGAATAGCTGAATTGCTAAAGCTATCCTGGCTTAAATCAGTAAAAGTTGTAGAAAAATTGAAAACGCTAAGCTAAACTGGACAAATAGCTTAAATCAGTAAATTTGTAGAAAATATTGAAATGTTAAAGCTAAACTGGAGAAATAGCTTAAATCAGTAAGAAGATGTTGAAGTATTGAGAAGAGTTGAAAAATGTAGGAATGGTTTTAATTAAGTTGAATAGCAACAATAATGTAAAAAAGGTGGAAATATTACAAAAAAATTAAATGTAAAAGCTGAACTGGAGAAATAGCTTAAATCAGTAAGAAGATGTTGAAGAAGTGAGAATATTTGAAAAAGTAGGAATGATTTTAATTAAGTTGACTAACACAACTACACCATAAAGAGCTAGAGCTAGATTTTAAAAGTGGATTTTTTAATAGCTGAAAGTCTGCAGAAAATACGGACAACCAAAAAAGGTATGGAATAATAAAAAAAATCATAATGGGGTTAAATGCCTTTGTCAGGATTGATGTACTACACAGCGGGGATCAAACCCCTGTCCATATCCACTGGGCCATCACTAGGGGTTAACTGTCTTCATAGGGAATACATCGGTTGAGTTCCCGCTGTGGGAATCGAACCCTGGTCTCCCACACAAAAGTCATTTGTCATAACCACTTCACCACCAAAGCATCTGTTTTTTGAGCTTACATTGTAATATATAATTAGACAGACAGACATACAGAGTATTGCACTGTCAGGGAAAAGGTTGCAATGGCTACATATAATCAGTGGCCATGTTTGTAAACGCAGCTAGGAAGCCTTTCATCTCTGTGATGTCATCTCTTTCCAAAAAACTTACGGAATATTAAATAATCATAACAGTGTTAAAAGCGTTTATAACACTATGTGTGGGAACCCATTGTGGGATTTGAACCCACGCCTATGGCATGAAGGGCATGTCACATAACCACTGCGCCACCACTGTATTAACTCCTGTAGAACCTATACAAGGTAATATATAATTTATCTGTGTCTGTGTGTGTGACTCTGTGTGTGTGTGTGTGTGTCTGTGTGTGTGTGTGTGTGTGTGTGTGTGTGTTTCTCTCTCTCTCTCTCTCTGTGTGTGTGTGTGTGTGTGTGTGTCTGTTTTAAAATGAGTTGTGGAGAGAAACAGCAAAGCCATTGACAGAGACTCAAATGGTTGCTAAGGGATACAAACTACCAGTGGCCATGTTTGTAAACACAGCTAGGAAGCCTTTGATGTCTGTGATGTCATCTCTTTGATCTGTAATCAGTTAACGACCGCAGCTGTTGTACCCTTTTTACCTGTGGGAAACAGCAGCTCTAACAAACAAGCCCCTCAAACAAATGGTCAGGCGGGGAAAATAAAAAGTTATTTCAGTAAAATAACCACCTCATGAGCACTGGAAGGCCTTTGTGAACGTATTGATATAAAATTCATGTGGATAAAGTTAAAAATGTGGACGTATCAGCGATGTAAAAAAGTGGTTCGCTCTGCATTTTGCTAAGAAATGTGGACGATGTTTAACATGGCGGTGAATGGAGGAAGATCCTGAACTCCTGTCATTTGATAGCTCGCTGAGCGAAAAGTATAATTCATATCGCATAAATGAGCACATTGACAGAAACTAGACAAGAATACCTACGTTTTGATGTATAAATTGTCCATGACAAGTTAGAATTGTTGGTGTAGGAGCAAGTTATAGAGAACGGAGTAAGATAATCTTTTCGAAGCCGTTCACTCTGATGATGTCACAGCTCACTCTAACGCATGCAATACACACCCATTATAAATGCAGAAAAATCATAAAATGTACACTGTACTTACACAGCTTTTTCACAAAAACTGTAAAATATATCAATCTGAAAAGATAGAGCCGGATAGCTGAATATTTCGTGAACGTTTTAAAGTTTGAAAGACGTCTGTAGGTGAAAAAATGTAGGAGGAGATACATTATGAAGCAGAAGAAGATTTGAAGGATTTGAAGCGTGTTCTCATTGACTTTAATGTTAAAAAAAAATGTTTAAAAGCTTAATATTTTAAAAAGTATAAATACTAGAAAAATTGCTGAAGAAGTCCCATCATCTGCTGAAAGAGCTGAAGATTGTAAAAGTTGAACGGTTTAAATAGGTTAAAGTATGCAGAAGTTAGTGAGAGCCAAAAAACGTACGGAATAATAAGAATAACTAGAAAATGCATTTCCTGCAGAAAATGCGTGGGAATGCTGAATAGCTGAATTGCTAAAGCTAACCTGGTTGAATCAGTAAAAGGTATAATTGAAAAATTAGGAATGGTTTTAATTAATTTGAATAACACCACTAATGTAAAAAAGATGTTAAAAACCAAAATAAATTTAAAAAATTTTGAAAAGCTAAACTAGAGAAATCGCTTAAATCAGTAAGAAGATGTTGAACTAGTGAGAATAGTTGAAAAAGTAGAAATTGTTTTAATAAGTTTGAATTTCACAAACAAATTAAAAGCTTTTGCTAAACTGTGTGAAAAGTTATGACTTTAAAAGCAGAATAATGAGAAAAGATTAGTATAAAAAAGTGATAATGAATGAGTAAAGAAGACTAACAAATGCAGAAATATGTATCAAATTGTATGAAAAATCTTAAAGCTGAAATGCATTGCACTGCTGACAAATCTGGAAAATTGTCAGTTAGAAGCTAAACTGTTTTACCTAAATACGTGAAGAGCTGAAATACATTGATAGAAAGCTGAACTGTAATATTGTCAAAGATGAAAGTTGAGAGATGAAAGTTGAAATTAATTGCTTGAAAAGGCTGAAAGAAGAATTACTTTGTATTATTCTCAGACATATGCACTGCATAGAACAAAAATGTAGTAATGTTGGAGTTTGGCCATCAAACACTATGTTCTGCTGTTAAGATTTCTCACAGTCCTGACATTATGTACATGAAAACTATGGCATGATCTGGAAAATGGAAAGGTAATGAAATGGTGTGTGTGGATCGCTGTAAGATATCGTGAAACAGATCATTGGTCTCACTGTTTTAACAAGTAAGATGCAGACAGGTGACGTTGTTACAAATATATTTTAATTTTATTCAATTATATTACTGTTTTGAGTCAAAAAATGTTGTAGTAATTAACACCGTATTTAGTATGTTTCAAAATGCAGTTGTAGTATCAGCAGTAATACATTACAGGAAATCATATCAACAGTACAAATACAAAAGAAATTAAAAAGAAAATTAAAAATGTAAAAAAGATCCAACACCATGGGGACACATTGGACAACTAGAAAGAAACTTTAAAATCATTCAAAAACACAAATGCATGAAAAAGAAGAGTTTCCAAAAACAAAGTAAAGTAAAAAAACTGGCAAATACCCTGTAACAGTCTGTAAAGATGGTAGCTGAGTTTAAGAGATGAATAAAAAGACAAAAAAAAAAAACGGTTTTGGTCCTATTTCCAAAATTAAGAGGGAGTATGACATGTATCAATAACAAATTGGTTGTTTAGCACCAAAATCCATAATGCCTAAACAATAACTGTTTTCTACTACTTCTACATTGGTCATACAGTATATCTGTGAGAAAACAGATCACGAGGAAAGGAAAGGTTGATATAAAAATAAATAAATAAATAATATGAATTGTGATGAAATGAAAATTAAGCATACACTTCTGAGGCATATAAGGTAGATATTATTAAATAAATAAAATAAAATACTCTTTAGAAAGACAGTCAGTGGTGCCGATGGGTCAATACAGTATGTTTCAATGGTTTAATTAATATATAAACAAATAAAAAGAACCTAGACAAATACAATACTTCAATTCTTGTTAAACCAAAATCCATAGTACCTAAACAGTAATTGCTTTACTACTAGTTCTTTAAGGCAGGGCTAACAATATACAGTGGTGTGAAAAAGTGTTTTGTGATGATCTGAAACATTTAGGTGTCACACCTAAATGTTTCAGATCATCAAACACATTTAAATATTAGTCAAGGTTAACACACGTAAACAGAAAATGCAGTTTTTTGAATGAAGGTTCTTATTAATAAGGGAAAACAAAAAGCAACCTTAGCAGCAACAACTGCAATCAAGTGTTTGCAGTACCTTGCATTGAGTCTTTTACAGCGCTGGGAGGAATTTCTGCCCACTCATCTTTGCAGAATTGTTTTCATTCAGCCACATTGAAGGGTTTTCAAGCATGAACTGCCCTGTTAAGGTCATGGCACAGCATCTCAATAGGACTTAGGTCAGGACTTTGACTAGGCCACTCCAAAGTCTTCATTTAGTTTTCTTCAGCCATTCATCAGGGTGGACTGGCTGGTGTGCTTTGGATCGTTGCCCTACTGCAGAACCCAAGTTTGCTTCAGCTTGAGGTCACGAACAGATGGCGGACATTCTCCTCAGGATTTTTTAGTAGACAGCAGAATTCATGGTTCCATTTATCACAGCAAGTCTTCCAGGTCTTGAAGCAGCAAAACAGCCCCAGACCATCTCACTACCACCATACTTTACTGTTGGTATCATTTTTTCAAATGCAGTGTGACTTTTACCCCAGATGTAACAGGACACACACCTTCCAAAAAGTTCAACTTTTGTCTTGTCAGTCCAGAGTATTTTCTCCAAACATCTTGGGGATCATCAAGATGTTTTCTGGCAAAAGTGAGACGAGCCTTCATGTTGTTTTTGCTCAGCAGTGGTTTTTGTCTTGGCACTCTGCCATGCAGGCCATTTTGCCCAGTCTGTTTTTTTGTGGTGGAGTCATGAACACTGACCTGAAGTGAGGCAAGTGAGGCCTGCAGTTCTTTGGATGATGTGTTGTGGGTCTCTTGTGGCCTCTTGGATGAGTCGTCGCTGGACTCATGGGGTATATTTGTCGGGAGGCCACTCCTGAGAAGTTTTGTCTTAACCATGTAGTTTGGGATTTTAAAAACCTTCATTTAATAACTGCATTTTGTGTTTATTTGTGTTATCTTTGTCTTTATATTTAAATTTGTTTGATTTGAAACATTTAGGTGTGATAAACATGCAAAAAAAAATAACTAATCAGGAAGGGGCAAACACTTTTTCACACCACTGTATATTGTCCCCATCAGTAAGCCTATGTCCTGTCAACTAAACTAACTGAAAATTAAACCAAATATATAAATTGTGATGAAGTCAAATGGGTACATAGTGCATGTTCCAGTGGTTCACATTATTGTTGTTAAGGCCGGCTACACATTGGCTGCGTGGCGTGGCGTTGGTGTTTCTGTTACGTGGCAGCTGCGTGCATCTTTGTACACCAGAAACGTGTCTGAAGCGGTGCTGTTGCTGCTGCTAACCTTGTCTGACATGTCTGTATGTTTACCATAAACATAATTATAAATATATATATACTTATCTTATTACAGCAAAGACAACGTCGTCACTATTGACGGCCGAAGAGATTACAGAATATTTCGTTCTGTATTGACAGGTGCAAGATTCGAAAATTGATAATAGAGACTTTCAAACATCAAGATGTCATTTATAAATTATTATTATTATTAATGTATTTTTCGTATTCTATTTTTGCCTGGAAACGCTTCCAATACGCTTGCGTGTTGCTTGAAAAAATAGGCGTTGGTTCTATTTCTAGCATGCACGTTTTCATGTGTGTCTGAGGCGTGCGTGTCACGCAGGCAGTGTGCAGGCTCTAAATTGTTAACATAGGAGTCGAAATAAAAACTGCCACGGCACGCGCAGCTGCCACGCTCACGCCATGCTCACGCCACACGCCACGCAGGCAGTGTGCATCAGCCTAAGCCCTACCATGAAAGCCTTTTTAACATGGTGGTTAGACTGAGGCTAAGATCCCATTTCTGGTTCAAGCTGCAGTCGCCTGTACTGACACACGCTGTCATTTTAAACGTCATCTTAACATTTAGCTCAGTTTACTGAAATCCCACACAAATATTTTTTTTTACATCTGACCTCTCTTCCAGATTCTGTTAGTTCAGATGCATGTAGCAACTAAAGCAACTGAAAGGTTTCCCCCTTCATCTGGCATGAAGAGGGAAAACAGAAAAGGTGCATTGAAAAAAAGAAATTAAAATAAAAGATATGAATTGTACTAAAACAGAAAAATAAGCATACAATGTATAAATCATATAAGGTGGAAATACATTTTAAAAAGTATTGGTGTCAAACTGTTCAGAGAGGCAGCCATAGGTGCTGATTGGTCAGTACAGCATCTTCCAATGGTTTGCAATATTGTTCAACCCTATAAATAAAGGTTTTTTTCACATGGTTGTTAGACCAAAGGCTAAAAACCGCAAATAATGTCTCAAGCTCCAGTATCTGTACTGAAAATCATACCAACAAGCTTATGTTAAATGTGTTATCTCAACATTTAGCTCAATTTACTGAGCCTCAAGATAAAATAATGCAGGGTTATCCTTGACTTTGAAGGAACACAGGGTTAGAATCACTTGATTGTTTTCTGATTAGAAGACCATCACAGGAACATTAGTTATTGACTAGTTCTTTTGACAAGGTTTATTTAACCAAGTCATTCTTTTTGAAGACAAAACCTTCAGTTTTAATTTGACAGTCTTAAACTGAAACACTGTGGCAGCTTTTCAGTAGGGTGTGGATTAGCCCAAGGCCGAGTTTACACATGTGAAAATCCTTTAACATGCCTACCAGCTGAAACCCCACACTAATAATTATCATTTTTTTGTTAAATATATTCCATGTCATCCTTTCCTTTTCCTTCTATACAGTGTCTATATATATATATATATATATATATATATATATATATATATATATATGAATCTGTTGTGTGATCCAAGAAAGCAGATAAAGAATGAAAAAGAAAAAAGGATGAAAAATAAATTAATAAAATAAAAAATATTAACGGTGATGAAATACAAAATAAGCATACACTGTTTGAATTATATGAGGTATATGTCAATTATCAATGTTCCAAAATAAATTTATGTCATACAGTCAGTGTCCAGGGGTCAGTAGCATGAGTTGCTAGTTGTTGAGTTGTTGAGTCTGTCCATTGTTGGCACAAACCTAACCCTTTACAGAGCAAAGTGTACTTGTGAAGATGTAAGGGGCTGTAACATTGTGACCTGTGATGATCCAGGGGCTGTAGAACTGCTGCTTCAGTCTTTGGTGGGAGGACAGCATCACTGTTGTGACGTGGAGGAGCAGAGGCCTGGATGGAAAAACAGTAACAAAAAACCCATTATCCATCGCATTCCTAATGCAAATAGCAACCACAAACAGCAATGTAATTGTTCTAAGTTAATACAAATAATAATTACCTTTACGACTTGTTTAGGGCAAAGTATAATGCTGGCAACAACATTTCTGTCCAGTGCGATTTTACACAGAGTAGTTTAGGAAGGCTGCATGAGGTTCAGCCTTCTTTAAAGTCCTGTGTGAAGTGGAGTGATCACAGCAAAGGCAGACCTGCAGCAAAAACTTCATTTAAATGACAATGTACTGCTAGCTGTACCAACGGTGTTGCAAACATGCTGCATTATTACAAAGTGAATACAAGAATAAATACACAATTAAAGCAATATAAAAAGGACGTATGAAATTAGAACCATTACCTTGTCCTGGTCTTGGTCGTTGTCGGTCTTCACAGTGATGAAGGAGGTGAGGCCATTGCTGGCGGTGTCCTCACAGAGGACAGGAGAACTGTGTCTCTCGTCCAGGGGAAAGTAAAGGTACATGAGTTCTAGTCTATAACAGCCACCCACCCTGAAATTGGGTGGCTTGTAAATATGGGGTTTCAGCTGGTAGGTACCAATACACCAGAACAGAGTCTGGTGAGAGTGATAGACGTTGCGTACATTGCTGTACACAACTTCTGTATGTTTAGGGCTGTACTTGATATGTACAGCCCAAGATATGTTGTAAATATATTTCATAACAATATGGTTACCTGAAAAAATATTGACCAATAACAATATCGTTCCTGAAAAGATATTGACCCATAACATTATCCAATACTGCCAAAACTTAAGATTACCAAACAAAATGTCTTTCAGCTTACTAAATTAAATACAACAATATATTTAGTGTGACTTCCTTTACACAGCAAGAGAAACAGAGACCAACAACAATGAGGTATTCTAAAAAATACGTCATGATACTCTGAGGATTTTGTTTTTACCTGCCTACTGTGGTGGTGGATTAACATCGGGTCCAGCGGCAACAAAAACTACATTATTAATTAGACCATTATGTATTTTCTCATTGCAGGTTTCAATCATTTTAAATCAAAAGTGTTAATACATTATTCACTCTTTCTATTGGTATTAGGTACATACCTTTTTCTCTTGGTCATTTTCTTTATCTGTAAAACTCAGCTACCATTTTTATTGACTGTTAGAGGACATGACACAGTATACAGGATTATGATAACTGTAGTAGGTTCGCATCACACCAGAGTGGAGACAATGCTGCGGTTTAGAGATGAAAATGAGGTCCAGCAGTGTGTTCTTATCTGTGGTGGCAGCAGTGATGAGTTGAACATATCCCCGCGACTGAAACAGCTCAAGGATTGGCTTACTTGCGTTGGAAAAGTGATTCTCGTTGAAATCCCCACAGACAATGATAGGGTGGCAATCCATGATCTCCAGTGAGTCCAACAGGCTTCCCAGGTTTGAGAGAAACGATGTCACACTGTAGTCCGGAGGTCTGTACACAGCTGCAATCAGAGCGCTCACTGGGGCTTCAACCTTCAGAGCCAAAAACTCAAGGTCAGTGACATTATGTATGTACTGCTTTTCACGTACCTGAATGTGCTCTTTCACATAAACAGCAACTCCACCACCACGTTTGTTGGCCATCTGTGGAAGGTTTGTGTAGGACAGGTGTCTGTTGCGTTTGAACATGGTGTAGCCCTCTAAATGGAGACTGTCTGCAACAAAGGAGCCTTGTAGGTGAGTTTCTGTGAGACACAAAACATCTGCTAAACACAGTTCATGGTGGCTCTTGATGTCTTTCACGTGACATGGCAAACCTTCTGTGTTATGGTGAACAATGGTCAGAGTGTCATGTCCGTCCATAGCCTGTGTGATTTTGAGAAGAGGCATCATCTCATCCAAAATGACTTGTCTCATGGTCTGTAGGGCTCCAGTGATCTGTGGGTTGGCATATATTTTACTCTCGTCCATATCCAGAATGTGCAGTCCGCTGAGAGAGGTCACTCTGCTGACAGCTACATAAGCCATGCCAGGTTCAAAAATGTGTTTCAGTGAGACTACAGCTGATGCCCTTGTCATACCTTGAACCTTATGAATCGTACAAGCAAAGGCCAGTTTAATAGGAAACTGTCTGCGTACCACTCCTTTCTGTTTCATGTTCTCCTCTGCTCTGTCGATGTAGACTAGATCGTCTGGTCCTCCTGGTGCTCTGTTACGATAATTCCTTCCAGCTGTTTCATCATCCATCCTGACCCCGAGCATAGAGACATGTGGGACACCATTTTGTTCTGAGGATATGACCCTGACTAGCGTAGCGAAAGATCCATTCACCAATCCTTGAGACACGTCTATGTTTCTGGTGAGCATGACTCTAACACCTTCAGCTACGTTTAGCGTATCAGGTAACTTCGTTTTTGTTTCCTTTAAGTGGTTTGGCTTGTCGTGCCATTCTGCCCGTCCGTGGATCCTTTTTGTAGTCATCTGCATCAATCTTGGTGATGTGAGAATGGAGCAGAGCTAACATTGCAGAGTTGTGTGAATCAACTTGTTTATTAGTTGCAAAAATGTGTAGCACATCTGTTGGACACAGTTCTGGTTCGGTGTGACGGCCTGTGACAACAAAGCTCTGTCTGGCTCGGACAACTCCTCTGACTTTTCTTTCACACGGATCCTGTTCAACATCTCTGCAAAGGCAACATCATCCTTCTGACGCATAATCTCGGTCAGAGTGATCATCAGAAAGTGTTCCTGCCATAGGTCAATCTCACTTGGGTCATGCACACAGAGGGGCTTGGACTGTCGCACTGGGGGAGCTGATAAAAATCTCCAACAGCTATCACTGACATTCCTCCGAATGGTCTCTGGCTGCCTTTGATCTGTTTGAGTCTTGCATCAACATAGGCAAAAAGGGGCTTTGAAACCATGGACACTTCATCAATGATGAGGATTTCAGCATTTAAAAGTTCAGCTCTGACTTCATCCAAATTGTTACCGAGGCCTTGAAATGGAGGTTTTAGACTTCTGGGCAGTTTGAGCAATGAATGCAGTGTCGTGCCTGATATGTTAAAGGCTGCAGTTCCAGTGAATGCGGTCAAGAGGACTGTTGAGTTTGATATATCTGGTTCCTCAGCGTGTCTCGGCAGCTTGCACAGTATCTTAGATGCCTCTGAGTAGATGCATTTGATTAAATGTGACTTTCCTGTTCCAGCGCCACCATTGATGTAAAAGAAGAACTGCTGTGGATTTAGGCCAGAGATTCGCTTTACACACCACTCTCTAATTGCATAGAACACACAGGCTTGTTTCTGGTTCAGATTCTGATACATTTGCCGTAACAGTATGGGATCAAATGCAGGGGGCTCTCTGATGGCTCTGACTTCTGTTACAGCATTAGCCTGATTACTGTATTCAGGGACATTATCTTGTTCATTTTCATGATCTGGCTCTCTTGCCTCCAGTTCTTCAATACACTCCAACCTCACAACTTCTGATTCTGGCGCCAGATTACACCATTCATCAATAACACCTCTGTTCTGCTCAAACTCCTCAACAGCATTCTCAATCTCCTCACTGTTTTTCTCATATTTGTCTTTGTTTCGTTTGACAATGTGTTGGACACTCTCCAGATGATCACTACCTGGTAGCTGGACACATCCATTACTGTAAAATGACTCATATGTGGGAAAATAAGGTCTTTTCAGTTCCTGCTCTGATCGGTAGGGAATGTACAGTTTCAGTAACGTGCCATAGAACTTCTCAGGATATTTTTCCTTTGACGTGCGGTGAAATCTGATGATAGCAGGCTTATCGTCTTTCCGCCTTTGCACAAATCCCATCTCATTCAGGAGGGGCAAAACATTTTTACCTTTGGTCTGTTTGCCATAGACAATTCTGCAAGTAGCTGCAAAATCAGCCAGACACATCTCCTCAAACTCCAGAGTTTCAGGTCTGGCTTTGTACTTGTCAGTCAGAGACGTCATCCACACATCTGAGCATTCTGCTGTTGTGTTTTCCAGGAACGAGAGGGGACGACTCATTTTCACTGCGTTGTCATCTGTTGGTATGAATACCACGCCACGTGAACACTTCTTCATGTTGATTCCACATGCACGACTCACACATTCCTGAGCGCTGACCTCTTTTTTTTTTTGGAATACGCCTGCATTATTTCCCTCATTTCATCACATTCATTGACATTGTCTCTGCTGGAGTTTTCAATGACTGTTTTCAAATACTCAGAAAGTCCAGATTCTTTTTTGGTAATGTAGCTTGTGAGATATATGATGCACAAATATGGGTTGAGTATATAACTGACATCAATATTAGCATTCCAGGCTTCAAGTAGATGGGGATTATATCCATTTACCCAGCAGTCCTTGGGGTCGCGTTTAAGAATGATAGCACTGGATTTAAACACCATGTTAAGGCATTGTTCGTACTCACTGTATGTCAGATTGCATTGAGTTAGGAGCTGCTGCAAACTCAGAGAGGCTGTTTCAGGTTCATTCAACAACAAGATAAGTGGTTGAAGTTTTTGCTTTGCTTTTTCCACTTCCAGGGGATCGATGCCCTCACCAGGTCTCGTTATCATTGTGTTTGTGACGGGTGGTTTGGGAAATCCAAATCTGCAACCAGAGTTGTGACTTTTGAAACATGTTCTTGAGTGATTTTTGCTGTGTGTCTGCACTTCTGTGACTTTCTTGTACAGATCAGGTTGTTTATGTGGGTCGGGGAGCTGAGCTGTGATGTATTTGGACACAAAAGCTAACACTGTCTCGTCGTCATCTTCTTCAAAAACAGGAGCACCATCAACCCAAATGAGACAGTGGATGTGTGGGCTTCCGCGATGCTGGAATTCCACTCGATAAAAGTAGTCAACAACTCGGCCTAGGGGCTCTGCAGGAGATAAGATCAAATCCCTGAATAATGCCTCAACACGCTTATCAAACATGCGCATTGCTGTCACAGGATTGCTTCGCAGTATGTCACACTTAGCTGACCAGTCAAGCCCTTCAAAATCGACATCTTCACCTTGCTGCCTTTTTTATTGCCTCAATAACCTCAGGCCATCGCATTTCAGCTGCAGAAAATGTACAGAAGAATGTAGGAGTTCCCAACTGTCTGATCATGGCAAACAGATCTCTTGTAGTTTTCTCCCAATAGGCTGGTGTTCCTCTCAGTGGCTGCATGAACCTCACCGCATCTTTGTTTCTCACCAGTTTCTCCACCTCACGTTTATCTTGCAACATTCCCGAGGTAATATTTCTTCCATCTCTCGTAAAAGGTTTACCTTTCCTTAACTGTATTGTCATGCTAGATGTTGCCAAATGAATTTCTGTCACAAACTGTGCAAAGAACAAGTAGTTTGTATCTCTGGCGAAACGATCATCGACACCAAAAAGCCTTGTTTTGAAATATTTACTGGGTGTTACTTTAAGAGCTCTCTCTTCATCCAGTGTGTTTTGGCCAGTCGGAAACTGTACAGGGAAAGCCATGGCCTCCAGTTTAGGTGTTTTGAAAAAGCTGACAGGATTATTTCTTTCAGCAGGCGCAACGGAATAGATTCCTTCGCTGAAACATAAAATCTCCTCTGCCACATCACAAGGCTGAAGACATGATTCCAGAGCAAAACCACCGTTTGGCATTTCACCTTCCTGTTCTTCATCATCTCTCTGCTCCTCTGGTTCTTCACCATCACATGACACCATGTCTATATCCTGTTCATTTTCAGGCTCATTTTCTGCCTCACACAGTGCATTACTCTCACACCTGTCAATTTCCATTAAATCAGTTTCATCATAATCATCTTCCTTCATTGTAGTATCCACATCCTCATCATCATCATCAGGATCAGGAAGTGTTGGATCACATAACTCAGCCTCATCTCTGATAGTTATGTCCTCATACTGTGGGTGGATCTCTTTGAGTTTATGCAGTGCCTGTACTAGCTTGGACCAGGTAACGGTCTGAAACAGCTGGTGTCCTTTATAACACAGTCGTCTCTTCAGTTTAACTCTCATCACTTGAGACTCACTTCTCAGTCTGGGTAACGCTTCAACTGTTTCCTGCACTTCAGACGGCACACACACAACATTTCCTCTTATTAGTCTCTGGCGGCCTTTAGGGAAGAGGTATAATCTTGGCAAATGCTATACATCTGGATACGAGATGCCTTTCCAAAATGTTGAGATCTGACAGTTCAGGTGGAATGTCGGCAAGCATTAAGTTGTTGGCTACAGCGAGAGCTGGCATAGCTCCATCTTTAAGATGATCATGACAGGTATAACAAATCCACTCCCTCATTCTCTCATCCGGCACCTTGCAGGGTTCTTCACAGACCTCATCACAAACATGCACATACTTGCCGGTCAGGCACGCTGCAACGATATGTGGATTTTTGACATAGTTTGACCTTGTGCAGGGGCGGACTTGGTTGGGAAACGAGGCTTTATGGCACACGGTACAAACATAAGAAGGGCCTTCCTTTATTTGGGATCTGAACACAGAAATGGCCTCTTTGATTAAAGAGTTGTCATTTTCTCTTTCACTCTCACATGTTTGTCCATTTATCCATCTGTATTTCCTTCTTATTTTATTTGCACATCTCATTTTAAACAGACTTCTGAATGGAAGGTTGTTCTTATATCGGTCTCGCATTCTTTGTCTCATTAGTTGTCTGTGTCTGTCTCTGAAAGCTTTGTCATTTGCATAACGCTGAGTCATATAAGATCGCATATGAGATCGTTGCCTCACTCTGAAGTCAACTACGTTTCTGTAAAATGTTTTCATTCTTTCTCTTTGTTTAATTCTAAACTCAGGTTTTTCTCTGTATGCGCTGTTCATTCTTTCTCTTTGTTTAATTCTAATCTCAGGGTTTTCTGTAATTCTCTGTATGCGCTGTTCATTCTTTTCTTTGTTTAATTCTTTCAGGGTTTTCTCTTATTTATTCTTTCTTTTGTTTAATTCTAATCTCAGGTTTTTCTCTGTATGCGCTTTCATTTTTCTCTTTAATTCTAATCTCAGGGTTTTCATTGTTTCATTCTTTGTTTTTGTAACATTCTAAACTCAGGGTTTTCTCTGTAAGGTTTTGTAATTTTTCGTCTTTGTGCCATTCTGAAGTCAGGGTTTTTTCGGTATCGGGTCTTTAAATAACATTTTTTCTTTGCTTTATATGTTTCATTTGAAGCATAGTTTGTCCTTTCTTTCTTTTTTTGATTTTCCTTTCTTTGTGATACCCTTTCAGAGAGCAATAGTCTCCTCTTAAGTTTTCTCCTTTGCTGTTTATTTAGTTTTTTCAGTTTACACAAGACATCATCAGTCAAAGTATTTATCAGTGGAGCGGTCAAGTTTGACTGACTGTCAGTAGCAGAATAAACACTGACTTTAGTTGGTGGTTCTGGTTCAGCTTGGGTATTATCAGGCAAGATGACATGAACCTCTGTAAGTGTCACAGGAGATACAGATGTGATGTTAGTGGGCACTTCCTGTAATATGTTATCAGAGACATCTGTTGCATCTGTGTTTACCTTTGAAACAGTTGAGTTTAAATCATTCATTGCAGCATCGTGTGTTGTGACACAATTCAAGCTGATCTGGCTGCACAGTTTTGACACAGATTTGTCACTGATGTGAGCACTCAGGCTTGTCTCCTTTAAAAGAGCAACAGTGTGAGTTGTAGGTTGACTGTCTCTGTCTGAGGTAGCTGTGTTCAGCATGGCAGTGTTTACTCTGAAGTCCAAAGGCTTTAACTCATAGGCACAGGAGGACTGTGTGCCCAACATTCTGTGATACTTTAAGAGCCGATCAATCATATCACTGAGATGTGTGAATGTCAGCATAACAGCAGTACCAGGAGTGTGAGAACCAGGGGGGGAGGGGCAAACCTTTGGCTGTTCTGGAGTGGGGATCAAAGAAACCGTATCTGCCGGACTTTGTTCTGAATACGGCAATACATAATGCACTCATCAGTAGCAAACCATACTGGACATCGGATAACAAGCAGCTCAATCCTGCCTCTAGGTCCAGAAAACTGTCTACGGCTCCGGGTAAAGGTTCTCCCAATGTGCCATATCTAGAAAGCTGTGTCATGTCCACATAATGCGTATGTGTGCGTCCAGGAACTTCATTAGGCAGCTCATCAGTAGTCAGAAAGATGTGATTAGGAAACCTTTTCCTGACCTCCACATACATTGTGTTTCCTTTATCCAAAACAAGGTCAAGATCTGCTCTGCTGAGGTTTTCATTCTCGTGAAGGAATGCCAGAAATGTTAGTGAGTTGCACGTACACTGTTGATTTCTGTTTTTACCGTATTTAAGAGAGGCCTGGCTGCGGGATGCACAGACGTGTCTTACAGAAGGCTGACCTGCTGGATGTACATAGCCTGCATGAGAAGGACCTGCTACACACTGAGGATGTCCACTCTTTACATTAGCATAAGATGCTTGTGGTGACACAACACTTTGACCTCTGTGGTTTACCTGGTTAGCTTCAGAAGAAACTGCCACACATCTTTTCTTTACCATGTCAGCGTAAGATACTTGAGGTACACCTGGCTCATCACTTTGACCTCTGAGGTTTACCGGGGTCACAATAGAAGGCCTTGCTTCACCATTGCTCGGACATCCTCTCTCGCCAGCAGAAACCTTTGGTGCATCACTCTGACTTCCCTGTGTTGTGCCTTTATCATCATGAGACGCTGCAGCCATCTTCACCTCTCCACAGCTCTGAGGACCAACATATTCTGATTCACCTCTGTTGGCTGTTCACCTGTACTCTGATTCTCCTTTGACCTCTGTTGGCGCAGACTTTGAGCTTGTGACCGTTTACTCTTCCTCGGCATTGTTGATGTGAATACAACACAAATAGTTTTTTTATTGTAGACAATCAAGATAATAAACACAATTTGAATCACAAGATATTACTATTAACTTAAACAGTGGATTAAAGCAGTATCTGATCTTAGAAATGGTGATTTATATCTCAAAAATATTCTTTTTCCAATTACTTGAAAGCAACACACCAAGTGGTCAAATAAATGATTTCCCACAAAATCCCTTAAGCCTGTGCAGATATTAGATATTTAGAAGTAAAACTAAAGTTGACGTTTTAAACAAATAGATATACTGTGTTTTAGTGGTAAATAAGTGTCTCTATCTTCAGCAAATAACCAATATCTCAATTATTGATATAAGACACAGGAATATGGTTCAAAGAATAACTATGGTATTTGTATAGCTAAGGTTTTGTAAATGACAAAATTAAATGTTTTCAACCTTAATATATTCAGGGGGTTATTTATAATATATAAGCAAAGAATACAGTTTGTCCTTACAGACGGTTTATTTCACTTTATGAAGGTTTAACAATAATAAAGCATGTACAAAACTTTTTGATGCAAACAATGTGGGTGAGAGAAAATCAATACAATGTAGTAGTGTAACTAATTTTACACTTGTACTACTCAAGTAACAAGAACTGAATATGTGCGCTCTGGTGTGAAGGAATAGCGCTCCACAGCAACACGGTCCAACTACACTTTTTTTCTAGTATAAATATAGATCTGGACGTCAATTTATTATTATGTACTTTAATAACAGACAGTTTTTTAATTATACACTTTATAACACCAAATTATATATTTGGAAATGTACCAGATTTAGTTTTTACAGGCCAATGTTTGTGATAAAAGTTAGATCAAATGTGTTATGTATGTGTTTCCAATCTTTTTAAATAATTTAACTTTAATGAACTAAAAATACTTTCCTTAATAATTTATTTAATTATGAGTGTTACCAAATAGAACATAAACAATATGGATAATTCAAAAATATGATAATTAGGTTTTTGCCAATTGAAAATATCAAATCAAATGTGTGAGAGAGAGAGACAGGAGAGGAGGAGCAAGTGTGAGCAGAGAAACTCACAGATCCATAAAACAGAAAGATCAGGTTCCGATCAACTCAGTAATCCAACAACAAATATCAGATAGCAGTATCTGAAAATCATGTCCCAACAAATAGTTATCAAAAATATTGTTCCAATACTCAGAGGGAGACTTGCAAAGTTGAAATGCAAGTGAGATAGAAACTTGCAAAGTTGAAATGCAAGTGGGATAGAGTAGAGGGATAGAATGATAGAATGTCCAAAATTTAGATAGAGAATTAGATTTGACAGGAGAGATAGAAAACCTTAAATTGAGTGATGAGGTAGAGAGTGATAGGAGAGAGGTGAATGATCTCAAATAGATTTGATGGGAGAGGGAGAGAGTAACACAAAATGGAGGCCACCTGTAACACAAAATTTTACATGAAAAGTGATTGCATTAGACATACAGAACACAAAAAAAATTTTTACATGAAAATTTGCATTGAATATTTTTTAAATCAAAGATGGAAATTTGGATTTTATTAGTGTCATTGTTTCACTACTTTAATAAGTGTCTCAAGGAAATCTCTGTAGTCACTGACTTCTGTGTTCAATAGGGGTGTCACGATTCTCCAAAATCCTCCATTTGATTAGATTTTCGAGTCTAAGGTTACGGTTCCATTCCTGATTATTACTTTATTTTTTTTAAAGCACAGGTTGCTATACCATTTTTAGACCAGACTTTTATGCAATATAATCTAACCTTTGTTTGCAATGTACCCATACATTGTCCAATTTAAAACAGTAACAACATTGTAACAATAACTTATTCTTGTTTGTCAAACAGTAACAACATAATGTAACAATAACTTATATCTTCAGTCAATCAAGTTAAAAGAAAAAGAAAAGCTTGCAGATAATGCTGAGAACAGAGTCTTCGGACACAGCAGTGTTTGGTAACTCTGATAGCTGCTAATGTGCAATGGTAAAATACACAGAAATAGTACACACACATAACAGAGCTTGTAAACTTGTAAACTTAAATGCAAACATTGTCAATATAACTCACTGGAAATCCAAAATACTTACTTATGCAGATGTGTATAGTAATCAGATTAGTAATATAAAGTGTAGGGGAACAAATGTCATAGAACAATATCATGTGTAACTGAACATACTGTTGAGTTAACAAGACAATGCCAAAACAACACTGAAGGTTAGCAGCAGGGATATTAAGAGTCTTGGGGGTAAGTAGGATTTTGCCAGAACAAAGTTTACAAGACAAGAAATTCAAACAGTAATTTATTTAATTACATAGTCTGTATGTGTGTGTGTGTGGCTTGAAATAAACAAAACTTAGTTTACTTAGAGAGCTTACTTTAAGTTTACAGATGCTAAATAGTTATCTGCAGTCAATTTGTGATGCATTAGACAATTTTAGTTATAGCATTTACTATACTTACAAAGTCAATGTGTTGTGTGATGCAGTACCAATAGAAGACAGTGACAAACTGAGTTATTGGGCTGAACGACATTGTTACATAAGTTACTTATGTTTTTAACAGTGTAGTTTTCAAGTGTATGTTTTTCAAACTGTAGATGGAAGTTTTTTGGCTGGAGGCCAAACACAAAATGTTGTTTTAAACATGTTAACAACAGAACACAAAGATTATTACAAAAAGTGATTGCATTGAATATTTTTTAAATCAAGGATGGAAATTTAGATTTTATTAGTGTCAATGTTTCACTACTTTAATAAGTGTCTCAAGCAATCTTGTAGCACTTATTCTGTGTTCATAGGGGTGTCACAAAATGCTCCATTTGATTAGATTTATAGTCTAATATTACGCCATTCCTGATTATTAAAGCAGGTTGCTTACCATTTTTAGACCAGAATATTAGCTAATATAATCTAACCTTTGTTTGCAATGTACCCAATTACATTGTCAAATTTAAAACAGTAACAACATAATGTAACAATAACTTATATCTTCAGTCAATCAAGTTAAAAGAAAAAAAAGCTTGCAGATAATGCTGAGAACAGAGTCTTCGGAGCACAGCAGTGTTTGGTAACTCTGATAGCTGCTAATGTGCAATGGTAAAATACACAGAATATAGTACACACACAATAACAGAGCTTGTAAACTGTGGCTTTTTTTTTACAATGCAAACATTGTCAATATAACTCACTGGAAATAAAATATTATATATACTAATAAGGTTAGATAGTAGTAAGTAGCTAGTAGCGCTAGCTAGTAATATTTACTAAACAAAGTGTAGGGGGAACAAATGTCATATAACAATATCATTATGTGAACATACTGTTGAGTATGCCAATGAAGCCAGCACTAGCTTAGAGCTTGGGGGAAAGCTAATTTTCAGCTTAATTTTACAAGACAAGAAATTCACAACAGTAATTTATTTAATTACATAGTCTGTATGTGTTGTGTGTGCTTTTTTCTAAACAAAACTTAGTTTACTTACTTAGCTTACTTTAAGTTTACAGATGCTAAATAGTTATCTACAGTCAAGTTATGTGATGCATTAGCAATTTTAGTTATAGCATTACTATACTTACCAACCAATCGGCAGCAGTAATATTCTGCTAATGACAGTGACAAAATTTTCCTGAAGCTGTAACGTTTATGTTACGCCCTTTATTCGTGTTTGCATTCTGTATGAGGTAAAAGCGAGCCAGCCATTTTTTTAAAAACACAACATATGTATTTCTACCGCTCAAAAACGTTATTAGATAACAGACAGGCTAGGCCACTTACCGCAGAAGGTTTTAAACCACAATGACGACTGCTCCAAATCAGCTGCGCAGTTACCTTTCATGAGGCATTCAGGGAAAGTCCGACATTCCAGTGCCGAGTGAGTGAGTGAGTGAGTGAGTGAGTGAGTGTGTGTGAGAGAAAGAGAGAGAAAGAGAGAGAGAGAAATGCTAAACTGGATGAATATTTTAAATCAGTAAGAATTTGAAAAAGAATGGGTTTAACTAAGTTGAATAACACCACTAATGTAAAAACAAGGAATAAATTAAAAAAAATGCTTTTAACGCTAAAGCTAAACTGGATTTCTGGTAAAAATGTGAAAGAATCAGATTTATTTTCCAGGTATGACGACACATACGAGGAATTTAGCTTTGGATTGTCATTGGTCACAATGCACTCATACATACAAAAACAAACCACAAAACAAACAATATATACAACCTAATATATACACACACACACACTCTAAACAGAAGAAGAAGAAGTTCTAAGAAATCTTGCACCAATGATAAAAGCACTGATTATTTGCATGGAGTCTAGTGGAATTCGCGGAGTTTGCACTGCCTACTTTTCTCTGTCTCTCCCCTATTGGTTAAAACCTTTCTCTATGACATGGTGGCAATTACTGTTCCAACAGCATTCATAAATATCTAAATATTATAAATACAATGAAAACATGTTGCAAACATTTAGACTTTTATTACATTTTCAAAAACATAACTTCATACATACAAAACACAACAAGGCTTTACAACACATAACACCTCTCCCCCCCAACAAAATTAATTTATTCCTCCCCCTTCACTACCTCGGCCTTAGTGACCCTCTTCCCCTTCACATGTAGTTTTACATAAAATGGCAACTTAACCATTTCCCCCTGAAGAGGGGTCCAAAGGTCCTCCTCAATATGAAAAACCTTTTCCCCCTCAGTCAAAAGTTGAAGCATTCCCTCTTTACCCTCCATCTCCATGGTCCCTAATGCGCTCACGACAATCACACTGTCGGTCTCCTGTAGGGAAGAAATAAACCTTTGTTCAGACAGGGAAGACCACCAGCATCTTTACAACACATATTTGTGCAAATATGTAAGGACAGGACGATCACAATGGCTGAAATTAAATCTGACATTTTTCACTTCACTATTATTTAAACAAGGTAAAAATCTTAAAACATTTTAAGCATACATATAAGAAGACTATAATAATAATAATAATAATAATAAAAAATACTTAATGGCTCTTTACTGATTACAGGTAATTATTCAAGTTTGTTAAATATTAATTATTTTGTAAATTATTATAAATGACTTTCTTGGATTTTAAGGTGTATACTGCTGCATGTTCATGTGTGTTTTTCATGTTTACATTAACAATCAAATAATGTATAAAATCATATAAACGTCATCATAAAACCTACCTCACAAACTGTAAAGTTTGTGGACTGGACACGGTAGCCGTACGAGGACTGGTGTCCCTTGAGGTGTGTCAGCCTGGCCTCGTCACCTATGTCAAAGGAGAACAGGGCTGCCTCCCGCCACAGAGTGATGGACACCTGTGCTTTGTCCTTTAAAAAAATAAAAAGAAAGAAAGAAAAATATAAGAATTGCTCCCATTTCCATGAATATTTCCCCAAAATAAAAACAAAAGTAACATTCAACTATATGAAGCTGTAGGCCATGTTTGTTTCTCTGTTGTCCTGTAGCAGTACATGGTTTGTTAAAGGTTTAATAATCATCGGTCCAAACACAAGCTGACATTAAATAGCTTACCTGCTCCAGCACCACAGTCCTCAATGGCACCGTGTCCTTTCCCACCTTCACCATTTTTACTGCAGAGATCTAAAAACAATACAATGTATCATTGTCAAATAGACATGTTGTACTAACAAGCCCATAATATAATTTTTTTTCAAAACTTACCTCTACCACCTCTCCCTGTACTGTGAGGAACCCCTCTTTACTGTTTCCGTCTTTGATTGCAGTTGGTGTTGAGGTGGGGCACAAAAGTTGTTCTGCTCTTGTGCGCAGCTCCTCTCTCACCTCCACCGGGGCAGACCTGAAGAACTGGGTTTCTTTGGTTATATTAATGCCAAATGGTGGGCCCTCACCACGCAGGCAGTAGCCACGCATTATATATGCTCCGCCTTGGCTGACTCTTCCCTGCGAAGGCCTCAAATAAGGTTATTTTAATCAGGCTGCACCCGTCACTAATGATGACAAGCCGGTTGAGTTTGGTTGTCAAGGCCTTGGCAACCCCACTCTCCTCATCAAAACCCCATGACACCACCCGCCTCTCATCCCTCATCGCCACCACAGTGACGTGGAGTGGAGGAGGCCGGGAATAAGGGGTCTGTGGGCGCTCAGATACAACCTTTTGAAGTGCCATTCTAAAATAAATACAAAGAGAGCTTAATTAGAAAACACACACACACACAAAACCTCACCCCTGCATATCTTTTCCAATATATATTTTATTTTAATGAATGCTGCCAAATTATCCGCAGACACTAAACATTAACAGCCTATAGACAACAATTTTCCCCTGCAGTCTAGTTAATTTGAGACACTGCTAGACTACGCCCTAGCTAGTTTCATGAACTTTCTTCATATAAGGGTTTAAGGGCACAAAACAAGGCTAACAGGTTACATATACTATTAGCCCTTATTTATAGATAAAATAGTCTCTCTAATAAATATCAGTAGGCAGTCAGTAATAATCAGTAATAATGAATTATTCCCTTAACCTAAGAACAAAGTTAGCCTAGTGTGAGACAGAGTATAGAATAATTTACAGTTAGCTATTAGTATAACAATTTTTTATTAAGGTTTAATGTAATGTTGATAGCCTACATGTTAATATTAACTTAATTTAGAAGTAAATAGTCTGTATCATTAATATTATAGCTTTTTACCTAAGGAGACAGACAGTAGGCTAGACATAAGCTAGGTTACACAAAAACAAAGATTGCTATTTCATGAGTTATTATCCTGAAAAGGCTTAAGGACATCAAAAAAAAATATATATATATATATATATATATATATATATATATATATATATATATATATATATATACATAATATTATATTGGGTCACATAAAATTCCCATTGCAATTGTAAAAATTCAGTTGCATTGTTTTTTTAACCAGGGCAGTAATCAGATTACATTATGTGCTCAAATAGTTATGGTTCTCCAATGTTTTTCTAGTGTTTTTTTTATTAAATGATAGATTTACACAGAATGTGCCTTTGGAACATTGGATGAATGGTTGCTGGTAATGTTGATATCTTATAGTGTCCCCCCACCCAAATTTCTTCAAATGGAAGTTGTTCAATGAAATGTTGTATATATATATGGCTAACCCTTAAATTGATAAAATTATGTGTATAAGTTATGAAATATTCTACCTAATTTAACAAAAGAAAATTACACCTACCTTTCTCAAGTGTTGTCTTGTGTGTCTTTCTTCAAAATGAAGTTGTTCAATGAAATGTTGTGATTTACAGTAGGATAAGATTTTTACTGATGCTGATTCACTTGGAAAGTCTTTGAAGCTGCCGGTTGCTATGCGTTTTTTATTGATCAGTCTATTTTTAGATAGACACATGCACGCACGCATGCACACACACACACACACACATATGTATGTGTGTGTGTTTGTGTGTGTCTGGCTATCTTTTGAAAAAAAGCAGGAATGATTTTAATTGAGTTGAATATCACCACTAATGTAAAAAAAAAAAAAAAGATGTAGAAAAAATGTAAAAAACTTGAAATGCTAAAGCAAAACTGGAAAAGCTTAAAATCAGTAAGAAGAAGCTTAAGTACTAAAAAATAGTTGAACAAGTAGGAATGGTTGTAATGAAGTTGAATAACACCACTACACCATAAGGAGCTATAGCTAGATTTTAAAAGTCTGCAGAAGATACAGACAACCAAAAAAACGTGTGTAATAATAAATAATCATAACAATGTTAAAAGCCTTTACACACAGTGATTTGCAAAACACTAAACATTAAC
>JAEKDQ010000729.1:10000-27500 GCA_026937815.1 Etheostoma perlongum | reverse complement strand
CCGTGGAGTATTTGCTATCAGGGCAGACAAAAAATGTCATCCCCTTCAAACCGCCTCAATCGGCACAAAAAGGGGAACACATTAAAAAGGGGATAACTGTTGATTCTTTATATGGTAAGTTTTTCTTTGCTTTCCAGTTACAATTTTGGTGAGTGAGGGCACAATTACAATTTACAGTTTGCTAATTATTTCCCTTTTCAGCTTAAGTTCCTTGGGGTAGTCAAACTAATGTTTTTTTTAACTGCAGAAAAGATTCTCAAGGACTTCCAGACATTTCGCCTAGGCGCAAGGACAGGAAGAAAAGACATAGAGAATGCAAGGCAGTCATCAAGCCACAGTCATAGATTTTGTCTGTACATGGCTGCTGGCATGCCAAAAAATGCAATCACCCAAGACCTGAGGTTTCTCACCCAAATTGACAAATTACGGGGGCAAGTATTTTTCATGTCATGTTTTGTTGACATGCTATTACAATGCACAAAATAAAACTACAAAACACATGGAAATTATTCTCTTATCTATTGATTCCAATTTTTAGATTTGATTTTAATCCACAGTGTTTTATAATAAATGAGAATTGAGATATTGGAACATGGACTCTGGTGGAACTGGGAGTCAGATTTAATGACTTGTAACTCATTACCTCTTCCCACAGCTGGACAACATACCTTTACAAAAAAGGATATGCACCAACAACAATCAAAAACATGCTAAACAACATAATACTGTTTTTTAAGCATGTTGAATCCTCGTTTGCAAAAGAAAGCAAACTTTAAAAGAAAGACTTCCTCACACTGTATTACGAGTTGAAGCGAATCGTTACTGACGTCCACAAGAATCTCGTCATCCACAGGCAGAAGGTGTTACGCAATAAGTCAGGTAAATGTTTCTTTCCTTCAAAACTGTATGTCCTATATATATAACCCTGACACTATATATATATATATATATATATATATATATATATAAATATATATTGCCATCTAAATGCATGCATGTCAAACTGTTTTCACAGACAATCAGCTTACTGCCCTTGAGGAAAAAGACTTCATGGCCATTGCCAGGAAAAAGATTCCTGAAATTATGAGTAAGTAGACTTAGTAATGTAAATGTAAATGTGTGTATTTATATATCTTTTCTAGTCTTAACGACTACTCAAAGCGCTTTTACATCATACAGGAAACATTCACCATTCACACACATTCATACACTGTGGCCGAGGCTGCTCATCAGACTCACTCACACACATCTACACACCTGTTCATCAGATACACACTCACACACATCTACACATCTGCTCATCAGATAAACACTCACACACATCTACACACTCCGATGCACAGCACCGGGGGCAATTCGGGGTTCAGTGCCCAAGGACACTTCGACATGGGACTGCAGGGCCAGGGATTGAACCACCAACCTACGCATTATATTTTTTCTTCTTTAGTTGATTTTAAGATGTACTTAAAGGGACATACTGTATCTTGCCATGTTTTGTAGAAACAGTATCCTGCAATGTTGCACAAGAAGATGAACATGCCAAGCTCCTCGGCTATATAATGGGGTATTTGTCTGTGTTGACGGGACACCGATCAGTTGTTCTGACCAACATGAAAAAGGAACATGTCAGGAACTCTGAGAAGTGGAGTCAAGGCAGGCGTTTCCGAGTTCTGGTGAGTATTTAATTAGGTTGGCAGATCAAAGCAATGAACATGTCATTGGTAAAATTAAAATGAGTGTCTGAGGCCTAAGGCCATTTTTACAGTTCATTGGCTGTCTGGATTTATTTTATTAAAAAGCTTGTAAAACATCAACCCTGTTGTCTATAGTCAAGATATGAACATAATTTTTTAACTGGGTTATTACAATATTTGGGCTGCAGTGAAGTCACTTGAATATTTAAAATGTTTGTAGGACCTTAAAGACAAATAAATAAATTAAACGGAACATGAATCTCACAGATATGTATTGAGATCACAGACAGAGCAATAATACCTAAGCCATTTTCCTCTTAAACACTTCTCATATGTCTTGGGAGTCACACTGTGAAGAAATAATCAAAACTTTTACAGTTGACAAAATACATTTTTCAAAGACAGTCCAGACGCATTTGCCCTCATGGCATTTAAGTATACCAATAATCAACATAATTATTACATATTTATTGATATTAGACCCACAGCAATGCTACACAAGCATTTGTGTGTCTAAAACAGTTCTCCTATATGCAAAAATAAACATAATAAACATTATAGACCGAGAGGCTAGCCCACGATCAGAAATAGCTCCTCTGATTCATAGTTTAATAACTTATTAACAATACAACGCAGCGACTCACCAAAAGTAAAATTTGGATGAGCGGTTCATGAGATATAAAGCTGTTGTATCTGTAGCGCCCCCTAGTGGCCAATCTTTGTGAAATTTGTTTCAGAGCCTCAGAGGGTCATACCAAGTAATATTCTAAAGTTTGGCTTTGATAGCATTCATTTTGGCTGAGATATGGCAAAGCCGGTGTTTTCATAGTTAGCTACACAAATTTGTTTGCACGTAATACGTGCAATTTGTATTCTATAAAGAATCTTTGTACAACTTTTTGTCCGGTCGGTCTGGAGATGCTACTTGCCAAGTTTCGAGCCGATCCATTGTACGGTCTAGGACGAGTTCGAAAAAGTTGGTTTTCGATAAATCACGATTTTTCACGCATAAAAGTATAGGCGGAAATGGGCGTGGCCTATATCACGAGATTCAGTAGGATTCAGGGAACGCGTGGATATAAGGTTTTTAAATATCTGATGTACGGTTTGGGAGTTATAGGGCCAAACGCATTTTTCCTGGTATAGCGCCACCTAGTGTTGGACGTGGGTCAATTGTTTTGTCTGAGGTCTTTGCGGAGTTTGGGACCAGTCCTGAAAATGGCGCGTCGCCACCATGTACGGTTTGGGCTGCAGTATGGGTTTTATGCGGAGAAGAGTAATGGAGGGAAAATAAGAAGAAACCTAGCGATTACAATAGGGTTACACAGCCCTGCTGTGTGAACCCCATACGCTTTGCGTTACAGCGGTCCACGCATCCTTCGGGCTTGGACCCCTAATAACAGAGACAGTGAACTCTCTGTTAACATAGCATTTGTTTCTCTCAATGCACAAGTGCTTCATCCCAGCGCTCCACAGAACCCTGTTCACACTTTTCTGTCAGAAAAATGCTATATGTACACACACTTACAGTTCATTAGAAAATTCTCAAAAAAAACCTTGAAAAAGATTATAGACATTAGCAAACACTGGTGCACACATAACGTTCAAATAAAGGGAAAAAAGGGAACATGTCAGATTGTCAGTGTGAAATAATAATGCCATGTTAACATTGTGTGTAATTTATTGTGTATACTTCAGGTGAGCAAGCTTGCTGCCTTGGGCTACAACCCAATTTTGTTCATCGGGAAGAAGAAGAAGAAGGGGGTGAACACAGTAAATGCTGAAATGATCACCTACATGTGCCCTGGAGGGGACAGGCCTGTAAAACCCTTTTTAGAAAAGATGAGCACAGCATATGAGTACATTATTAAAAGTAAGGCAAACATCTGTTTTTATGATTTATGCTTTAGCATGTGCTGTCGTGAGTAATATTTTTATATATATATATATATATATATATATATATATATATATATATATATATATATATATATATATATATTTCAGATTCTCAAAGGATGCAATTGCCAGAAGCTTCCAGCCCAACTCCAAATCCACAGTCTACCTCCTCTCCCTCCCAACCCTCTTCTCTTCCTCATCCTCCAGACCCTTCCACCTTTCTCCCATCTACTTCTCATCCCCAAATGGACCATGAGGAGGAGACTTACACCCTAACCCTCATCCCTGTCCAGTCTCTAAGCACCAACTCAGCATCTCCCTCTCGAAAAACCATGACTGAAAGTGAGTATCGGCATTAATCACCTTTTTTTTTTTTTTCTGATTCAAACCCTGGGCCGCTGCAGCAAGGACTCAGCCTTGGTACATAGGTTGCCAGCTCTACTCACTGAGCTAACCGGGCGCCCAACATTAATGATCTTTTGCCATATTTTAAGTAATGTGTCTAAAGTCATACAGCTTTGTCACACACAGGTGTGTCTGCACAGCGCTCCCCCTCTCCCAGACCTACTATCTCCCTGACCAGTGCAACAGGTGAAGGGACGAAAAAGAGCAAGGCGGGTATTTTTCAGCTCAACTCTACTCTATTCACTTTTGGGTCCTCTACTTCCTTTTCCACTGTAGATAGTACTTTGGATAGTACCCCCTCAATGTAGGCAGAGGTGATTGTCAGAGCAATGAAGTTGGAAACAACAGAGAGCTTTACTTTGCTCTTGAGAAGCTGCAGCCTTTATTTATTGACAAACTCTAAGTTACACTGTACATTTACATTTACATACATTGACAACACCCCTCCACTCATTTGCCTCTCTCTCTTTCACTCATCCACACACACTACGCACATAAAAAGCTACGCTACTCATAACAGAGGATATGAAGCTAGGTTCTTGACAAGTCTGTACTTTGTCAATTTACCACAGCATGGTGATGTGGGCTGCCATTTTTGAGTGAATAAAAAAAATTGTAACTATTAATGATAGTTTGGCTATTTAAAAATCTCAGCTTTATGCAGGATGTCAACTGTGGTGTGACTAATCAGTGGTTGGCAGTAATGTCACACCACCTTTCAGTATCAGCTCAGATAGCTTAGAACCTTGACCAAGGTGTACCAGGTACTATCCACAATAACAATCAAAGAACAGTGAGTAGGTGTGATCCAGAAGGTGGTTCACCTAGGGGAAGCTCATCCATTGTGCTGACGCCTGTGAACTCCCCAAATGTGGGAATCTTGACAGTGGAAATGCAGCTGTATTCACCTGGGGGATGTCAAAGTCTGTTTCTAAATTTCTTCTCCTTTTTGTTTTTTTGCATAATTTTAGGCTGCCGAAAATGTTCAAAGCAAAAGATATTTCACTACAATGAAATAAAAGAGAAACAACTAAAGGAGGTAAGATGTTGTAATTGACTGAGTGAAATAGCAGTTCATTTAGCAGTGGTTGCTGAAATGGCTAACATTTCTTTTTGTCTATGTTTGTCTGTGTTTCTGTGTGTGTGTGTGTGTACAGGGAAGAGAAGAGGTAAAAGTGAACTGGCTGCCTTGTTCCTCATGGTAAGAGCTCAGAACTTTGATCCACATTAGCTGATTTTAAAACTGTTAGCTTTTTTTACAGTATGCTTTATAAATATACACTACTCAAAAGGTTAGGGATATTCGGCTTTCGGATGAAATTTCATGTATTCAATAACCTAAACTTTTGAATGCATATGTCCAACTGTTCAATATCTCAGTACTTATTGCATAACATGCTGTTCTTCTGGTTCAATGACAGTTTGTATTTAAACAGTCCTCTTTGTCATGCTGTTCACATTTTGACATCATGAGACCAAGACGACACCTAACAATCGATCAACAGTCCCTGGCCAGTGCGAGGCTTCAAACGGGATGTACTCAGAGGGAAGTTTCACTGAGCTTAGAGTGTCACAGAGTGTCATCAGCAGGTTGCAATATGTCCACTTGTGAACAGCATGAGACGTCTTGTCGAGCTGTGATCGATGCTTAAGGACAAATGACATTTTACTGACATTGTGAAATTTCTTGTTGTGGTATAGCCACCACTGTTGTTAGCTTTTTGTTTCAATAAATTGTTTGAGATGAAGAAATTATTGATCATCATTGCATGTTTCTACTAAAATGCCTTACTTTTATGATATAATATTACTGTAGCATCAACCTTTTACATTTTCCATACATTTTACCCAAAGGCGAATATCCTTAACTTTTTGTGAGTAGTGTATGTACCATACTAGGTTAGTACCAGGCTTCTGAAAAACCAATCCTGTCATTTGTTGTTTTATGATACCCAGTTGATATAAACTAATATTGTGCTATATGCAATGATCTTACACTTGTTTGCATTCATTCTTTGTTTTCAGTGGCAAAACTTGGGAAGACACCTGGGAGCCTGCCAGCTATTTTATAGACTCCATTTAATGTTTTTGTTTGTGTGTCTTTAAGACACCTGTATGTTGAATGTTGTTGACCATTGATATAAACTGCATGAGTAAAATAAAAGATTTGTTCATTTGTTTTATTTCAGTTCAGTTTCAGTTTGCCTTTTTCATTACATTTTGAATGTTTCTTTTACACACTCCTCCACATCTCCTTTAGTGTTTTTAATAAGCAAGTCATATATACAATGTTACACTACAAGCAATAAAAAAAGGGATGTAAAAACATCAGTATGTACAGAATCAATGGCATATATGCAGGAGTATATGCAGTCAGTGTTTGAGCTAAGAAGACTAATAAATATGCCCATGAATATTATGTAGCAACATACTAAATTACACCAGTATTGCAATTACTGTCCGTGATGGGCCATGTTAATTAAACCGGAATACAACATTAGACACGTATTTCTCGAATTTTTAAATGATACTGTAGGCAGCCACCAAGAGGGCAGCGGGATGTTTTCTCTTCACTTTTGGGGAGTTGTCTTTTCGTCCACAAAAATTTTCTATGACAGAAAAAAACGCATTATAATCTGTGCCAATTCTATGAAGCGTTACACACTTCACCTTTCCCAAATGGGCGTTGTGTCCTTGCCCCTGATCTCCAAACTTCATTCAAGAGTTGTGAACGTCATGTAGATGGATGAAAGCAGATTGTGTTGTACCACAGACTAATTCAAAAGGTGATTTAAGTTTTAGTTCACTTTTTAGAGATCTATTTGGTGAATCCAGCAATTCAGCACCATAGACAGTTGAGCACGGTCAAATCTCGCGATAGTGTATTTCTGCTGGGAAAGAGACACGTCTCAAACATTTAATTTTCTCCTAATTTGTCTGAAAAACACAATTTCAGAGTCCAAATGTTCAGAAAATTTGTGTGCTGTGAAAAATGAGTCAAACTTTTACTTCAGTGACAGAAAAAAATCGCTCATAATCAGCTGGCGTTCATTTCTCCCAATAGTGTCAACACAATCAGGATGCCACAGGGCTCCTAAAGGGGAGTGGCAGTGACGTTAAATATTCATATTTAACATATTCACATTCATAATTCATATTTAATTCTATTTAACGGCACTGGCAGTGACTAAACCAACGTGACACAAATACAGGAAAGGACTCTCAAAGCGCTCTGTCGTCCAATGGTTTGTCTATTTGAATGTTTTTTCAGTAATGATTTTAAGAAGAAATCTACAACAAACGCAGAGGAATAAAAATGAAACGCATTCACGATTGTGCTTGTAAAATAACGTGATTTGATATATGCATTCATCTATACAGAATAGATTATTGTCCGCTGAGTTATATAAAACTCTCAGTTTAGAATTTCTAGCTAGTAGAATTTGTCTGCTGTCTGTGGACAAGTAAAATGTTACCAGAGGTTCTGTTATAAGTAATAAACATGAAACGTTTCTGGCTTTATTTTGAAAGTGTAACCGGACGTTGCTTATTTATTTTCCTAATTCAGTCCACCCGGACGTGGGTAAACGTGTTGTTGCTAACTTGACAGTGCCACGGTCTCATATCAATCGAACATATCTGCGCGTCGAAAAGTGACGCTAGAAGGTTCCTAGAGCGTCACTTCTTGAAGCGTAGGGCCACTGACCAAGCGGCAGTTTTTGACGCATCGGGAATGAGAACGTGTTGAAAATGTAACTGCAGTAAAGTTAATAAAATTGCTTTTAACAAAATTACAGCTTTAATTTTGATTATTTTAGTCCAAAGTAAAAATTATACTTGGATGTTATATTAAAAAGTAGGTGTTCCCAAAATAAAAACTTAAGTTGTACCAAAGTTTAGATAACAAATTACATTTTTTACTTTGTTTGAATGTATTTTTTTTCTTGGCCAGAAGAAATGTTTTGATTGATACTAAATAAAACAATTAAGTTTTAACTAAATCGAAAAATACAGTTTGAGTAAAATTAATAAATTCAGCTGTAACAAATCACGGCAATTTTTTTTAGGTTGGTTCAAAGTATCATTTTTTTCAGTGTACTATCTACCGTTGAATTCAAAATTGTTCCTAGTTAGGCTTAAATGAAAATATATCTAGGATCTCTTTGTCCGGTCTATTAGGGGCAGGGAATTTTTTAAGCCATTTAGTGATTATTTCCATACCCTTGGGGATATCAATGTTCGTGTAAAGGCTTTTAACATCCATCGTGAAAAGTTTAAATGGTTCTTTTATGACCGTTTGTTTGATTTTTTGGATAAAGTCTGTGGTGTCTTTGAGGTAGCTTGGATGCTTGTTAGAAATGAGTCCAAGTACTCAGCTACACCGTAGCTTTCGCTACCACAGTCCGAAATGATGGGTCTCCCTGGTGGGATATTGTCTATCTAGTTTTTCTGTGGTTTATGTATTTTAGGCAAGAAATAAAAAAGTCTTGGCCTATAGGGGGCTTGACCCTTGAGGTAGGTACATTGTTTTTTGGTTAGTGTTTTTTCCTCAGGGTCTCAAGGATTAAGGATATTTGGCTTGCCGTTTCATCTTTTATGGGATTATTTACTGGTTGATAATAATGTGTGTCCCAAAGTTGGCGTAGAGCTTCTTTAACGTAGTTTCTTCGGTCCATTATCACTATGGCACTGCCCTTATCGGCTGGTTTTATGATTATGTTTGGGTTATTACTCAGGTCTTGTAGTGCTTCTTCCTCCTCTTTCATGAGATTAGGCTTATCTTTTGTCACTTTAAGACTGGCAATTGATTGTTGGTCCTTAGGGTTAGGGGTTAGGGTTGTGAAAGTTATCTCGATGATCCCCCCGCTTCGTCCGACGACTGGGCAGTTCGATAGGGGACCAAAGGCAGGTGCACAGGCCGCGCACGTCAGTAGTCAGCTCACCATTGCTACAATGTCCTCTTCCATACTACTCTGCCTCTTAGGTCTGGGTTCAGGCATTGTTTTATTTCAATAAGTGTTTGAAGATGATTTGAGTAATCGGAGAAACAGAGGGACACTCTTCGCCGCAGCCAAGCTGACGGCGTCTCAGATTATCACCATCTTTATTATTTTCACTTCTAGAATATGGGCTCTTTTTTGACAAGTATTACAGGGCAGATTGAATAAACCCGGAGAAGTAGAGACGAACTCTTCGCCGCAGCCGAGCTGACAGCGTCACCAGGTATTCATCTTTTCCTGTACTATTTTCTTTTTTTTTATTTGAGTTGTTTATTTTTGTTTTAAGAGCCTTCATTTAACTTCTTTATCTATCTGCTTTGGACCGTTTGTCTGGTCTCAGGGTTTTCAGGAATTGTTCTTTCAATAATGTTTGAAGATGATTTGAGTAATCGGAGAAACAGAGGGACACTCTTCGCCGCAGCCAAGCTGACGGTGTCTCAGATTATCACCATCTTTATTATTTTCACTTCTAGAATATGGGCTCTTTTTTGACAAGTATTACAGGGCAGATTGAATAAACCGGAGAAGTAGAGACGAACTCTTCGCCGCAGCCGAGCTGACAGCGTCACCAGGTATTCATCTTTTCCTGTACTATTTTTCTTTTTTGTTATTTGAGTTGTTTATTTTTGTTTTAAGAGCCTTCATTTAACATCTTTATCTATCTATCTGCTTTGGACCGTTTGTCTGGTCTCAGGGTTTTCAGGCATTGTTCTTTCAATAATGTTTGAAGATGATTTGAGTAATCGGAGAAACAGAGGGACACTCTTCGCCGCAGCCAAGCTGACAGCGTCTCAGATTATCACCATCTTTATTATTTTAACTTCTAGAATAGGAGTTCTTTTTTGATAAGTATTACAGGGCAGACTGAATAAACCGGAGAAGTAGAGACGAACTCTTCGCCGCCCGAGCTGACAGCGTCACCAGGTATTCATCTTTTCCTGTACTATTTTTCTTTTTTTTGTTATTTGAGTTGTTTATTTTTGTTTTGAAAGCCTTCATTTAACTTCTTTATCTATCTATCTGCTTTGGACCGTTTGTCTGGTCTCAGGGTTTTTTAGGAATTGTTCTTTCAATAATGTTTGAAGATGATTTGAGGGCAATCGGAAAACAGAGGGACACTCTTCGCCGCAGCCAAGCTGACGACGTCTCAGATTATCACCATCTTTATTATTTTCACTTCTAGAATATGGGCTCTTTTTTGACAAGTATTACAGGGCAGATTGAATAAACCGGAGAAGTAGAGACGAACTCTTCGCCGCAGCCAAGCTGACAGCGTCTCAGATTATCACCATCTTTATTATTTTAACTTCTAGAATAGGAGTTCTTTTTTGATAAGTATTACAGGGCAGACTGAATAAACCGGAGAAGTAGAGACAAACTCTTCGCCACAGCCGAGCTGACAGCGTCACCAGGTATTCATCCTTCCTGTACTATTTTTCTTTTCTGTAATATGGGTTGTTCATTTCTGTTAGAGAGCCTTCATTTATCTGATTTGGACCATTTGTCTGGCCTCTGGGTTGCAGTAAATAGTTCTTTCTATATTGATCCAACTGGTTGGGTTTAGGAAAGTAAGAGTGCGGTTAAGGTTAGGGTAAGGTTAAAGGTTGGGGTTAGAAATGTAAACGTGTGGTTATGGTTAGGTTAAGGATATTAAACTGGTTAAGGTTAGGGGTGTAAAACTATGGTTAAGGTTAGGATTAGGATAAGGGTTGGTGATGTAAATAGGGGATGGTAGAATAAAAGTTGGTTGTGTTCTATTGTTTTTGTGATGGATTAAGTTTTGTCATTAAATAATTGAAATAATTTTATTCTAAATAGTAGGACACATCATCAGTAGAGAACCTTGGAATCATCAGGTGTTTCGGCCATTACCACTAGACACCCTCCTCCAAGGGCGGCCTAACAGGGGTTGATCAATTCCCGGCGTGTGTCCCATAGCCAAGTAAAATTTATTCCTGTATTACAGTCTGTTTTAAAGTGTATTAAGATGTATTTTGAAGCTTATTGTTTGTTTTGAATTTTATTTTTGCTGTTTGAGAAATTAAATTTGTGCTACCAAAGTGTTAACATAACGCAAGGCAATTTAAGTTTGAAAATTGATTTTGTGTGGTACAAAATATTAGTGCATATGAAAAGAATTGTTTAAGAATTGTTTTGGTGCAAAAGTATTACCATATTCTTATGTAAAACATTGTTTGAAAAATCATGTTTGAAGTAATTATATTTAAGTATTTTAAGTACAATGATCATTAATTTCATTTATTACATCAGATGTTTAGGAAATATAGTTCATGTGGTTTAACAGCATACAGATCAGTATATGTAATCATTTCAAATGCCTTAGTCTTGTAAGGAATATCATTTATTAAGGAAAAGAATTGCTATTTAATTGTGTGCCATGTTTTGGCTTTGCCAATGCAAACTATGGCCTCTAGTCAAACAGACTTGTATGTAACATAGTAGTAGTGTGATGTAAACAGTTCTCTTTTAACCATAGCTAATGCTTTAAATGGGTAACTGGGCTATTGAGAAAAGAAAAAGTAAATAAGGTACCATATATGATGAAAGGAAATAGAAAGTATTACAATTGTTTATCTATTGTGTAATGCTACGTACAGATTGTTTTTTTTTATCCTGGATTTAGTTTGGTTCCAAACCATACCGACTTCGATGGCGAGCCTGTCCTAATGAGTGACGTTCTACAGAAGCTACGTTTGGACGCAGGGTGGCCAGCTGTATCCGATTCTCGGAATAGTGTGATGCACAGTGATTGTAATAAACCTGCCAGCTGTTCGGTTTAAAAAAATAAAAAGTAAAGTCTCCTTGTGAGTCTTGTCAATTACTGCTCAGAGCCTAGGTAATAGATGTTTAGCTATCATTCTAATTTCAGTTTGAGGTGCTAAGTTATCTTGACTTTTTTTGACCGTAAAAGTTATCAGGTGGACATGAATACACCGGAGAAGCACAGACAAACTCTTCACCGCAGCCAAGCCGACAGCGTCCCGGAAATTCAGTCTTTAGTAGTTTCCTTTCTGGAGTTTGGGCTTTGTTTTTAACTTAATCATCCATTCCACAAAGCAGACCCAACAAAAGTAAATCAGAGTTGTATGGACGATGAAACTCCTCCAAACACAACAACTACCAAAAACAAAGACAAGAAAATATGTAGTGGAGACTACAATTTGATCTGAAGAGTTGACTATCCCTTTGGAGAAACAGCTGACTGTTGCGCACCATTTTATCTCACTCTTCACAGAGAAACAGCTGATCAACAATCTACTTGCAGAAGTGTAACAGCGGTGTGACATTATAGTTAAATATATGAATGTAAACAGGTTGAGTATAACTAATATTTACTTATAGGCCTATACAGATCAGTCTCAATTTGAAACTGTAGTTCTGAAAGTATTGTGTATAACATATTTCTTAGTTTGAGGTTATTGCATTTCAGAAAATGTGTTCTTTAAAAACTATGTAATACAGCACTAGAAATGACACACTGTGCAGTGAAAGTAAACACACTGACAGAGGAAATGACCAGTATTCGCAGTTTCGCAACATCATTGCACCCCCTAACCCTTGTTGAGGCATCTACACAGACAGTTACTGTGACTTCACCACCATTTTGTCAACCTTTGCAAATGCAACGTCAAAGACTGCAGTCTACAGTCCATGGCCGGGGATTACTGAAGCGGATTCCTTTTCCCCTGTGCAAACCGAGAAAAACAATGAGACTAGCCCGGCCTACCGGGGAAAAAGTCCAATTAAAATGCACTTTCTAATGTTTGAGAGAATGGAGGATAACCACGACCCCCTGCTATTTTTGGAAAAATTTAACAATTTCCTGGCTCTAAATCCACTTTCTGACGTTGAACTTCTTGGTACTCTAAGCAATGTGTTGCACGGAACAGCCCGTGATTGGTGGGCTGTTGCCTGTCTCGACATTTCCACCTGGAAAGAATTTGAGAAACATTTCCAGTCGGCATTTCTGGCTGAGGATTACCAGGACAAACTGGCCGAGAGGGTCAGAACGAAGATACAACAGGAGAATGATAGCATACGAGATTTTGCCTACACGTATAGGTCACTATGCAAGAGGTGGAACCCAATGGTCACAGAGGAGGAAGTTGTTAAGTTGACGTTGAAAAACATTAACCCTGCCAGTCAGCTAAGAGGTAGCAGTTTTTCCACTGTGGAGGCATTGGTTCGTCTTGGTCAACAGTTGGAGAAGGATAAAGAAAACCAACGTCTGTATGAACAAAGGAAAAGACCAATGATGCAAAAACCATACAAACCTGAAAATGTTTCTACAACAGACAACCCCGGGGTTTCCCATGTTTACTGTTGGCGCTGCAAAAACTCCCATTCTCCATCAGCCTGTCCACTGTATCAACCTGGAAAGAACAGGTTTCAAAAACCATCAACCCCGGGTAATGGAAGCCCATGAAATCCTCCTACTGTTAATGCACTCTCGCACCTACAGAATACTCAGTTTCACTCAACACCACCCACAAGGGTCTTGCCACGTCAGTTAGCGGTCCCTATCACTATTGGCTCCTGGAAGGGTCAGCTATCGTAGATAGCGGGTGCTCTTACACTTTGATTAATGAGGCTGTCTGGGAGGTATTGAGGAGGAGTGAAGAAGAATTGAAACCCTGGTCTCAAGGTCCTTTGTATCTGGCGGATGGAACAGGGAAATATCCTCTCGGCTGTGGTGAATTTGTGTTCAACATTCAGCGGCACTCTGTTAAAATACCTGTGGTGGTCTTGCAAACCTCTTGCCTTGCCCTTACTGTCCTTGGACTTGACTTTGTCTTTCTTTCCGGGTTCCAGTCTGACGTCTCAGAGAACACTTACTGGTTCAAATCAGCCGCCAATAGGAAATACTCCTTCCAAACGGAACATGGGCCCATTCCTGAGAGGCCATTAACATCTTAACTTGCTTTCAACTCTGCGGCTTCTCCTAATACAGTGGTACGAGGGTTTTCCTCAATGGATTTTGTAGATGCTAACCTGGATGCTGTCATCCAGGTTGCACATCTGGATGAGGCTGGGAAGGAAAAGTTCAGTAGACAACTTCATATGAACAGGGATTTTGTACAAAACAAGTCGGCAGAACACATGTATCCTTCCACCACATTCTGCTGTCTAATGACAGTCCTATCAGACAGACACCATACCGTTGTTCACCAGCAAAGCTCCAAGAAATGAAAGATCATATTGAGGAAATGTTGGCAGATGGAATCATCACCCCTTCTACATCACCATATGCCGCTCAAGTGGTACTGGTTCCTAAGAAGAACAATACCAAGTCACGATTTTGTGTAGATTTTCGTAAGATAAATGCTGCAACTCGGACTGACGCATATCCCATTCTAAACATTCAGAAATTTTGGAATCATTGGCTGGATCATCTGTCTGTCTTCACTACCATCAACCTCAACAGTGGGTACTGGCAGGTGCCAATGGATGAGCGCAGCAAGGACAAAACAGCTTTCATATGTCCATTTGGCCTGTTTCAGTTTCAGGTAATGCCTTTTGGACTGAAAAATGCACCTGCAACATTTCAAAGACTGATGGAGTTGGTTCTTGGAGATCTCCGTGGCAAGATCTGCATAGTCTACTTGGATGATATAATCATACATTCGTTTTCACTTGAGCAGCACTATTACTATCTGCAAGCCATTTTGGATTGTCTGAGGAAGGCTGGATTGACCATAAATATAAAAAAGTGTCAATTCTGCAGAACCTCTCTCAAGTTCCTTGGTCATGTGGTTTCAGTGGCTGGTATACAAGTAGACGAGGGAAAGACTCAAGCTGTACAGGCTTTCCCCACCCAAAGGACTATTAAAGAGTTACAGAGATTCCTGGGAATGGCTGGCTGGTACCATCGCTTTGTGCCCAACTTCTCACAGATAGCAGATCCACTTAATGCATTGAAAAGGAAAGGTTCAAGATACATGTGGACATCTGCTTGCCAAACAGCTTTTGAATCACTGAAGCAGCATCTTGTCTCACCACCAATTCTTGTCCACCCTGATTTCACTTTACCCTTTGTCTACACAGATGCTAGCGATGTTGGATTGGGTGCAGTCTTGGCCCAGAAGATTGGATTGGGAAGTGAGAAAGTAATTGATTTTGCCAGTCGCACCTTGAATCCAGCAGAGAGAAAATATTCCACGACAGAACAGGAATGTTTAGCGGTGGTTTGGGCATTGCAGAAGTGGCGCTACTACTTGGAAGGGAGAACAGTCACGGATCATTCATCTCTGGGTGTGGGTTTTCAAAACTCAGAAACCTAGCTCTCGTCTGATTCGGTGGGCACTACAGGAGTTCTCATTCTCAGAGTATCGAAAAGGAAAATACAACACTGTTCCTGACGCCCTGTCTAGAGCTCCTGTTGATCGTAACAACTATCAGTTTCCCACTTGTGCAGCAGTCCAACCCGCTAAAAGGGAAACGTCGGAGGATCTCCAAATTTCAGATGAAGCCTTATGGAAAGCTCAGCAGGATGATGCGGAGATTTTGAAACTGTATGAGACCATACTCAACTCCGGGGAACAGAACGTCAATTCAGTTGCGCGATTCATGATCTTGGAGGACAAAGTGTACAGAGTTTTACAACTTCCTCATAAAAGTCTGTATCAGATCTATGTTCCCAACTCACTTCGTCAGCAGCTGCTCCATCTCTTCCATGACCATCCATTGACATATAAAAGACTACAATCCTTGGCCTGCTGGCCCCGAATGAGTTTGGACGTAAAAAACTATGTCCAGTGCTGTCAAACCTGTCAGGTTAAAAAAACAGAGAATCGAAGACCCCCAGGTAAATTGCAACAAACGGTGGTGAGTTGACCGTGGGAAATGTTGGGAGTTGATCTCATTGGACCCTTGCCGAGGAGTTAAGCTGGAAACATTTACTTACTTGTCTTTGTGGATTACTACTCACGCTGGATAGAATTGTTTCCGCTACGTCATGCAACAGCAAAATCTGTTTCCCAAGTGTTAAACAAGGAGATACTTACACATTGGGGAGTACCGGAATACATTCTTTCAGACCAGGGCTTCCAATTCATCTCAACTGTCTTTGGAGAAACCTGCAGGAAATGGAACTTGACTCAAAAGAGAACTACACCATATTATCCTCAGACAAACCTGACAGAAAGAGTAAACAGAAATTTGAAGGCAACGATTTCCTCATATGTGGATGGGAAGCATAAAACCTGGGATATGTATTTACCAGAGTTCCGCTTTGCCCTCAACACGGCTGTGCATGAGTCCATTGGAGTGACACCGGCAGAACTTGATGTTAGCCGGACAATTAAAGGTCCAATGGATTCGGAGCTGAGGCCCTGGTTCTGTACACCGGATGAACCTTCCTACCACAAAATGGCCCAAATAGCTGATATGCAAAAATTTGTATCAGAAACCCTACAGAAGGCAAAGAGGCGACAGAAAGCCAATTATGATACAGAAGGGACCAAACTTTTGTGGATAAGGACAGGGTCTGGTTGAAATCCCACCCATATTCCAAATTGGAAAAGTCATTTTCAGCCAAACTTGCACCACGGTGGAAAGGACCTTATCGCGTCACTAGATCAGTTGGTCCTCTGACCTTTGAGGTGGTTCGGGAAGACAACAGGGAAGATCTGCGTGTTGTTAACATGGCCCAAATAAAGCCATGTTACCCTACTGCAGAACAGGTGGATGCACTGCAGCGTAATCAAATAATGGACATATTGGAAGAGGAAAGTGATGAGGAGGACTTCCCAGGTTTCCCTAGTGATTGAACATGTTGGGACACTGTTCTTAGAAAATGAAGCCTTCCTAATATAGCTTTTTTGAGGGGGGAAGGAGTGTGACAACTTGAAATCACCAGTTGCACCAGCTGCCCGTGCAGCCCCTTAAACACTGATTGTTTGACTATTTTCCGGTGCGCGACAGCGAGGAGAGAGAGTACTTCTGGGGATTGAGTGGACCGAGTAGAGGAGTGGAAAGCAGTACGCAGAGTCGGCGGAGCTACAGCTCAGTTGCGCAGCCATAGAAGTAAAGGTCGTTTTAATCCCTTAACACGTTGTCTAAATCGCTACTGACGGCTCCGTTAAACCTCTGACCGATCACTGGAAAACAAACTGGTAAAACTCTGGATCCAATTCTCAACAGTTCACTGAGACCCCGCTAAACCCCGGACTGGATTATGGACTGACTGACAAGACTAATTGACTGACTGATTAGACTAAAAGTCTATAAGTGTCCATTTTGCTTTCCATGAAAAGTTATTTTCGGTTGAATGTATGGTTGGACTAGGAATAACAGGATGTTTTGAGACCAAATAATTTGTGTCTGTTCTACTCCACCAACAAACTGAGTTATAAGAAAACCAGAGGTGGAGTTTTTGGTTGGATTTTGGTGGATTACAATTATTCTGTGGGACTTCATTCTGAGTGTTTTACATAAGTTTTTCTCTCTAAATATATGAACATTTGATTGGATTCTTGAATT
>JAEKDQ010000729.1:0-5000 GCA_026937815.1 Etheostoma perlongum | reverse complement strand
AAAACAAAACAAATAATGACTCAAACACTATTTATTCATAATAATTAATAAACATAATAATTAGTAATGGTATTTAAACAGTTAAATACTTACATTACATTACCTAACCATTTTAGATTTTATAGAAATGTCTTTCTTCAGCCACACACTCTGTAGCAAAAGGTTATTTATTTCAAACATTTTCAAGGTTAAAATGCAGAAATTTATTAAAAGTTACATGTCGTTTCCCAAAGATGTAGTTAACATAACAGTGTTAATGTCACTTATCCACGGAACAAAACTATAGAACTATAGAAGAATAGAAGAGAACTATGGAACTATATAACTATAGAAGTATAGAAGTATAGCTATATATAACTATAGAAGGATAAATATAATATAACCTGGAATAACACAGACATCCAGCAGAGAGAGCTGCTCCAACATCATGAATGAATATTTATTATTATTATTATTATTATTAACATAACATATTAAATGTACATTTGAAACATGCATGTTGGATATATTCATACAATAACAAGTTAGAAATATCCTTTGTATAGGTATAATAGTATTAATGTGATTGTGGACGGAGCAGAAGGTGCATTGTCCCTATGAAAGAGAGGGGGGGAGGGAGGGGGGAGAGGGAGGGAGAGAAACCTCGACACACAGAGAGAGAGAAAGGGAGGAAGCCCTCCACAGAGAGAGAGACCTCCACACACAGAGAGAGAGAGAGAGAGGAGAGAGAGAGAGAAGGAGAGAGAGAGACAAAAACACACAGAGAGAGGGGAGAGACCTACACAGAGAGAGAGAGGAGGGACAGGAGAGAGACCTCCAGACACAGAGAGAGAGAGAGGGGAAGAGGGAGGGCAAGAGACCTCCACACACACAGAGAGAGAGAGAGACCTCCAGACAAACAGAGAGAGAGGGAGAGACCTACACAGAGAGAGAGAGGGAGGGCGAGAGACCTCCAGACACACACAGAGAGAGAGAGAGAGAGAGAGAGAGAGAGAGAGAGAGAGAGAGAGAGAGAGAGAGAGAGAGAGAGACCTCCACACACACAGAGAGAGAGAGGGGAGGGCGAGAGACCTCCACACACACAGAGAGAGAGGGGGGAAGAGGGAGGGCGAGAGACCTCCACACACACAGAGAGAGAGAGAGGGAGGGAGGGAAACAAAGAGGAGGAGGCCGACTGACTGACTCTCTCTTTCTTTCTTCATGTGGGGGAGGAGAGGGGGAGGATTAACCGGCTCATCTGCCACACGCGCTCACACACACACAACAGACCCACATTTCATTAACACACACACACCGACACACCGACACCAACGCACACACACACACACACACACACACACAGCCGCGGCGCCGTAGAGCTTCATCTGGATCAGCAGCATCACGGCAGCAGAGGAGACAAAGAGACGAGAGGACGGGAGGAGGGGAGACATCTTCACCGCGTGACGGGAGACAGGCAGAGAGAGAGACAGGTTACAGACAGACAGACAGGTTACAGAGACACAGAGAGAGAGAGACAGGCCTTCCCCGCCCCGGCGGCCCATCTGTCTGTCTGTCTGAGCCATGATGGCGGTCCACATGCTGACGGTCTGTGTGTTGTTGTAGGTGGGTGTGTTCGCTGTGTGTGTGTGTGTGTGTGTGTGTGTGTGTGTGTGTGTGTGTGTGTGTGAGAGAGATGGGGAAACGCAGAGAGCATGGAGAGCCAGCTGGCGGTGATCCGGTCCAGAGCCGCTCCGGTCCGCCTGCCGATGCCGGACCCGGCCGAGCTGGAGGAGAGGTTCTCCATCGCCCTGGTAACAACACACACTCTCACACACACACACACACACACACACACACACACACACATATATATATGTATACACATACATACATACATACATACATACATATACTGTATATACACATGTAAACACACACACACACATACACACAAACAGACACACATACAAAAAGACACACACACACACACATATATATATACACATACATACACACACAGACACACACAATACATACACTGTATATACACACACACACACATACACATACATACATACATATACTGTATATACACAAACACGCACACAGACGCACATACACACAGACACACACACATGATACAGCAGGTACAGACATGTTGAGAATAAAAAGATATTCATATTTTATCTGTTAAAACTGAAGTTTCTGATTAATAGTCATTTGCCCGATGTGCTGCAATAGCAGCAATCGCAAATGACTGTTAGCATTATTATTATTATTATTATTATTATTATTAAATTATTATTCAGTTATTAACAGCAGCAATTGCTGATGTGCCCATACATTTTTGTCCGGCTAAATGACTGTTATTATTATTATTATTATTATTATTATTATTATTATTATTATTCAGTGTGCTGATGTGCTGCAACAGCAGCAATCGGCTAAATGACTGTTATTGCCCATACTTATTTTTGTCCCGCTACTAGTCCTGGAGCGTTGCCAACACGCACACACACACACACAATACATCAAAACGTGGGTAATGATCGGGAATGGTGTGCTATGACTTTTCTAAGAGATTTGCCACGTGGTTTTCACGAAATTGGCAAAAAACGGCAAAAAATGTTTCATAGACTTGAATGGGAAATGTTCGGGAAATCGCTCAACATCGCTCCCCCCCCCTGGGACCGTGCTGTATCGAGATACTTTAACGTAGAAACATGATTAAAAGGTTAAACTGAAGACAAGACTTTGGCGTTTATTGGGCTGAATGGGCGTTCAGATATTTATTATATTATATTTATTCAGATATCAAGCACGGTTTCTCCCAAATCCCAGTTTACGTATCGTCCCGTTTTCAGACCGGCTCAGATTTTCCAATGTGTGTGTATGTGGTGAATGTTGAGAGCTAGAGTGGAGGACAGAGTGGGGAGATTAAAAAAATCATCTTGGATAAGGTAGAGGACATTGTTGGAATTGTAAGTCTATACTGACGTGCGTGATCCCGTGCAACAAACAAACTGCCCAGTCGTCGGACGAAGCAGGGGGGGATCATCGAGATAACTTTTCAATCCCTAACCAATGACACTGTCAACTTGACTGCAATATAGAGTCTATTTCGGCTTCCTCAATCCATTCGAGTCCACCTGGAAAACATTCATTGTTAACACAAACCAACACGTGTTACAAACCAACCGTTCAGAAGAAACAAACCTAACCCAGACAAGGGATACAAAACTTACCCTTATTTTTTATATACTTATACCTAACCCTAACCCAGAGGCCAGAGAAATGGTCCAAAGCAGATAGAAAGGACCACTCACTGCAAGCCTAAGGCCAGACAAACGGTCCAAAACAGATAGAAAGGACTACTCACTGCAACCCTGAGACCAGACAAATGGTCCAAAACAGATAAATGAAGGCTCTCTAACAGAAATGGACAACTCAAATTACAAAAGAAAAATAGTACAGGAAAGATGAATACCTGGTGACGCTGTCAGCTCGGTTGCGGCGAAGAGTTCTTCTCTATTTCCCCGGTTTATTCATTCTACCCTGTTATCCATTTCAAAAAAGAGCCCAGTTTCTAGAGAGGAAAATAATAAAGATGGTAATAATCCGAGACGCTGTCAGCCCGGCTGCAGTAAAGAGAATCTCTGCTTCTCCGATTATTCATATCATCTTAAAACATTTATTATATACAAAAAACAATGCCTAAACTCAGACCTGAGAGACAGAGTGGTATGGTAGAGGATATTGTAGAAATGGTGAGCTGACTACTGACGAGCACCGGCCCGTGCACCTGCCTTTGATCCCCTATCGAACTGCCCAGTCGTCGGACAAAGCGGGGGGGATCATCGAGAGAATCTCTATACCTAACCCCCTACCCTAACCCTCAATAATTACAATCACTCTTTAAAATTAAAATCCACTCTCAATCCAAATTCTGTAGACATTTTAGATACGACCACTTACAATAGAGCTAATTTCCAAAACACACTTAAAGTAGATGTGAAAGTCTTCTTTAAAGAAACTGACACCAATGCACTTCTGTTCAAATCAACTTACCACCCCAACACACTTTTGAGGGACTGGTTAAGTCACAACCAATATATTTCCCTAACAAAGATTACAGATTACATATTAGGTCCCAGCTATTAAGGTTCTAGAGACTTCTTACGTGCAGTGAGGGTGCTGTTTTCCATTCTGGCCAACAGGGGGCCCTCACACTCCATGCTCCACCAGGGATTCATAACATTTAGAGAAGCCAAACCCGTCCGTCCTGGATCTAATGGGGATCTAGATGCGATCTAGGGGACGTTTTGGTAAAAGCCAAACTAAAACAACTGAATGTAAATGTGCTGTATTTATATAGCACTTTTCTAGTCTTAACAACTACTCAAAGCGTGTCTTGCCCAAGGACACTTTGACATGGGACTGCAGGGCCAGGGATTGAACCACCAACCTTCCAATTGGCAGGCAACCGCTCTACCGCTGAGCCACAGCCACCCCTAAAGGAAGGTCTGAAGGACCCAAAGAGCACATGGAGACTTTTTCAGGTACCACAGACGGAACAACATCAGAACACCAGACAGGTCTTTCCTACTCAGAAAGACACAATGGTACAGTCCAATAATTGTAATTGATAAAATGTGCACAATGAGATGCCATACACAGTATGTTGGTGAAACTGGAAATACAATCCTAATGAGGTTTACACAACATGGATATCATATTAATGGACAAATACAGTGTGACGAAGTGGGTTTGTTCACCACTTCTCCCATATAGGTCATTAGTTATAGTAAGTAGACACACAGTTGTTAGTTCCGTTAGTTCCATTTTATTAGGTTGCAAGTTTAAACGTAGTTTAAAGTTTTCCCTGTGTTGATACTTACAATTGTTTGTTCTTTTGTTCAGTTCCACCATGCAGGACAATTGTTGAGGGAGGGGCCGGCCTAAGCATTTCCTGTTTTATAGGAAAAGGGTGGTCGGGATGACATCACCGGGTCAAACCAAGT
>JAEKDQ010000728.1:0-32012 GCA_026937815.1 Etheostoma perlongum | reverse complement strand
AGTGGTCAGTTCACCGAACTCATATGCCTTTAATTTTTTGCCGAAGCGGTTCGAATCAGCGACACGGATCATCGTAATTTCTTTTAAACACACAATTTTCCCGCTGTAAAATAAAAATTAAACATAGTCACTGTTTTATGTACATGACAACGCTTTTTTTGCACAAAAAGTCCGGACCGGAGTTATACTGGGTACACTACGGCACTTTTGCGAGCACACGGATATTCACGTCAAAACACAGCGTTAAATCCGTGGGACTAACGACAGAAAGAAATAATAGTTTATAAGAAATTAAAGCTTAAATCAAGGTAACAAGTTGTTTCGGTTTGCGCTGTTAAATTGTTGTTCCACAAAAAATCCGTGGCGGACCGGAGTTATACTGGGTACACTACGGCACTTTTTTATGAGCAACAAACACACGGATATTCACGCTGATTCGTCAAAACACAGCGTTAAGTCCGTGAGACTAACGACAGAACAGAAATAATAGTTTATAAGAAATTAAGCTTAAATCAAGGTAACAAGTTGTTTCGGTTTGCGCTGTTAAATTGTTGTTCCTGTCATACTAAGAGAAAAGAAATATTTTTTTCAATAGGACTGTAAAAATATTTTTTTTCAATGGACTGTGAAAGAAGCGATGGTGTAGTGGTCAGTTCACCGAACTCATATGCCTTTAATTTTGCCGAAGCGGGTTCGAATCCAGCGCGACACGGATCATCGTAATTTCTTTTAAACACACAATTTTCCCCCGCTGTACACATATAAAAATATTAAACATAGTCACTGTTTTATGTACATGACAACGCGTTTTTTGTGCACAAAAAGTCCGTGGCGGACCGGAGTTATACTGGGTACACTACGGCACTTTTTGCGAGCAACAAACACACGGATATTCACGTCAAAACACAGCGTTAAGTCCGTGAGACTAACGACAGACAGAAATAATAGTTTATAAGAAATTAAGCTTAAATCAAGGTAACAAGTTGTTTCGGTTTGCGCTGTTAAATTGTTGTTCCTGTCATACTAAGAGAAAAAAATTTTTTTTCAATAGGACTGTAAAAAGAAATATTTTTTTTCAATAGGACTGTGAAAAGAAGCGATGGTGTAGTGGTCAGTTCACCGAACTCATATGCCTTTAATTTTTGCCGAAGCGGGTTCGAATCCAGCGCGACACGGATCATCGTAATTTCTTTTAAACACACAATTTTCCCGCTGTACACATATAAAAATATTAAACATAGTCACTGTTTTATGTACATGACAACGCGTTTTTGTGCAAAAAAAGTCCGTGGCGGACCGGAGTTATACTGGGTACACTACGGCACTTTTTGCGAGCAACAAACACACGGATATTCACGTCAAAACACAGCGTTAAATCCGTGGGACTAACGACAGAAAAGAAATAATAGTTTATAAGAAATTAAGCTTAAATCAAGGTAACAAGTTGTTTCGGTTTGCGCTTGTTAAATTGTTGTTCAAAAAGTCCGTGGCGGACCGGAGTTATAAAGGACTGTACACTAAAGAAATTTTTTTCAATAGGACTGTAAAACAGCACGTCAGTTCAAAACACATTAAGTCCGTGAGACTAACGACAGACACGGAATCGTAATAGTTTTAAACAACATTTTTCCGCTGTAAATTGGTAACAAACATAGTTGTTTTGTTTGACAACGCTGTAAATTTTGTTCACAAAAGTCCGTGGCGGACCGGAGTTATACTGGGTACACTACGGCACTTTTTTTGCGAGCAACAAACACACGGATATTCACGTCAAAACACAGCGTTAAGTCCGTGAGACTAACGACAGACAGAAATAATAGTTTATAAGAAATTAAGCTTAAATCAAGGTAACAAGTTGTTTCGGTTTGCGCTGTTAAATTGTTGTTCCTGTCATACTAAGAGAAAAAGAAATATTTTTTCAATAGGACTGTAAAAGAAATATTTTTTTCAATAGGACTGTGAAAGAAGCGATGGTGTAGTGGTCAGTTCACTGAACTCATATGCCTTTAATTTTTGCCGAAGCGGGTTCGAATCCAGCGCGACACGGATCATCGTAATTTCTTTTAAACACAAATTTGGGACTAACGACAGACAGAAATGTGGAATTTATTAATAAATATTAATCATATTTTTTTATTAATAACTATCAATACATTTTTTTTTATGAAAGACTATATTACATTTATTAAGAGAAATGAGCATAATAATCAGTTATTTATTTATGAAGTATTTTGAATTTATTAATAAATATTAATCATAATTTTTATTATTAATGATTGATGTAAAGGTATCAACACTTTACTTTGTATCCCTTTATTGGATCCAGGGCAAAATTGTCTGGACTTTGAAGCCTCTACAAGTAAAACCTTTAAAACATCATTACATAGTACATAGTAGCCTACATCATTCGAAATTGTTCCAACTGGCTGTGAAAATCATGTACAACACTGTGCATTACCCCTTGCTTCTCACGTCACCTTCACCTGTGCCTTGTTTTTTTGTTTTTTTTTTAGGCACTAGTTGTGCCTACAAAAACATCATAGTAATTTATTTTTTAAAACACAATTTTCCCCGCTGTACACTGTTATTGTTATTGTTATTGTTTCTTCTTGAACAGAGTCCTCGGTCCATAGCGGTCACAAATAGCTGTCAAGGCCCGTCTTTTTTAATTCCAGTGGGAATTTGTAAAGCCAGGAGCAAACGTTTCGGGATGTAGTCCTCCATTATTGTTGATTGTTATGACAATCGCGTTGCTATGACAACGGAGGTACGTGCAGTGACGTTGTAGCGTAGCCGTGCTCTGGCTCTCAGGCTGGGGACAATCGAGCTGGTTCTTAGATAATTGGCGAGTAGAACCAGCACCGAACTGACTATAGCACCAGCCCAGAACCAGCACCTGGTTAGACTTGGTGGAAAAGACACTGTGTGTACTGTGTGTGTCTGTGTGTGTGCGTGTGTGTGCGTGCGTGTGCGTGCGTGTGTGTGTGTGTGTGTGTGTGTGTGTGTGTGTGTGTGTGTGTGTGTGTGTGTGTGTGTGTGTGTGTGTGTGTGTGTGTGTGTGTGAGAGATCAGGTCCTCTGACCCACTGTTCATAATGGGCTGCTCTAACTTTGCTTTAGTTTTCGGCTCCTAACTTTTTTCTATATTTATTGTTTTCCTGTATTACCAGATCTTTATTATTCTCTGTGTTTTCCTGTTGTTTAATGCTCAAATCTCTCACTCCATTTCAATTTCTTGTCCAAATGTTTTAATGGAGAGAGAGAATTTTCGGAGAATACCCTGTTTATTATTATTAAATTCATTATTGTTTCACTAATTAATTTAACAACATAGACGAATAGTCATTCTTTCGTTGCATTGTACCTGTTTATTGTGTGTTTGTGTGTGTGTGTTATATTGATATATTTATCAAATATTATTCTTCAAATTACATCATATTTTAATTACTATAGTATTAATGATTATATCACATTATTGTTATAATAATGATTCATTTATTAAGTATTTTGAATGTACAGTGCCTTGCGAAAGTATTCGGCCCCCTTGAACTTTTCAACCTTTTGACACATTTCAGGCTTCAAACATAAAGATATAAAATTTTATTTTTTGTGAAGAATCACCAACACGTGGGACACAATTGTGAAGTGGAACGAAATCTATTGGATATTATAAACTTTTTAGCAAATAAAAAACTGAAAAGTGGTGCGTGCAAAATTATTGGGCCCCTTTACTTTCAGTGCAGCAAACTCACTCCAGAAGTTCAGCGGGATCTCTGAATGATCCAATGTTGTCCTAAATGACTGATGGTGATAAATAGAATCCACCTGTGTGTGATCAAGTCTCTGTATAAATGCACCTGCTCTGTGATAGTCTCAGGGTTCTGTTGAAAGCGCAGAGAGCATCATGAAGACCAAGGAACACACCAGGCAGGTCCGTAATACTGTTGTGGAGAAGTTTAAAGTCGGATTTGGATACAAAAGATTTCCCAAGCTTTAAACATCCCAAGGAGCACTGTGCAAGCAATCATTTTGAAATGGAAGGAGTATCAGACCACTGCAAATCTACCAAGACCTGGCCGTCCCTCTAAACTTTCAGCTCAGACAAGGAGAAGACTGACCAGAGATGCAGCCAAGAGGCCCATGATCACTCTGGATGAACTGCAGAGAACTACAGCTGAGGTGGGAGAGTCTGTCCATAGGACAACAATCAGTCGTACACTGCACAAATCTGGCCTTTATGGAAGCGTGGCAAGAAGAAAGCCATTTCTCAAAGATATCCATAAAAAAGTCTAAAGTTTGCCACAAGCCACCTGGGAGACACATCAAACATGTGGAAGAAGGTGCTCTGGTCAGATGAAACCAAAATCAAACTTTCCCCACAATGCGAAAAGATATGTTTGGCGTAAAAGCAACACAGCTCATCACCCTCAACACACCATCCCCACTGTCAAACATGGTGGTGGCAGCATCATGGTTTGGGCCTGCTTTTCTTCAGCAGGGACAGGGAAGATGGTTAAAATTGAGGGGAAGATGGATGCAGCCAAATACAGGACCATTCTGGATGAAAACCTGTTGGAGTCTGCAAAAGACCTGAAACTGGGACGGAGATTTATCTTCCAACAAGACAATGATCCCAAACATACAGCAAAATCCACAAAGGAATGGTTCACAAATAAACGTATCCAGGTGTTAGAATGGCCAAGTCAAAGTCCAGACCTGAATCCAATCGAGAATCTGTGGAAAGAGCTGAAAACTGCTGTTCACAAACGCTCTCCATCCAACCTCACTGAGCTCCAGCTGTTTTGCAAGGAAGAATGGGCAAGAATGTCAGTCTCTCGATGTGCAAAACTGATAGAGACATACCCCAAGCGACTTGCAGCTGTAATCGCAGCAAAAGGTGGCTCTACAAAGTATTAACGCAAAAGGGGCCCAATCATTTAGCACACACCACAGTTCAGTTTTTTATTTGCTAAAAAAGTTTAAAATATCCAATAGATTTCGTTCCACTTCACAATTGTGTCCCACTTGTTGGTGATTCTTCACAAAAAATAAAAAATGTATATCTTTATGTTTGAAGCCTGAAATGTGTCAAAAGGTTGAAAAGTTCAAGGGGGCGAATACTTTTCGCAAGGCACTGTATTAATAAATATTAATCATATTTTTGTATTACTAACAATCTATAATTTTGTTATATTCAAGATTATATCACATTTATTAAGATAAATGAGCATAGAAATTAGTTATTAATTCATTAATTATTTGGAATTCATTAATAAATATTAATAATTTTTTTATTAATAACTATCAATAACATTTTAATGAACGATAAAATGAAATTTATTAAGATACATTTTATAATAATTAGTTATTAATTTATGAAGCATTTGGAATTTATTAATAAATAATCATATTTTTTGTATTAATAACAATTGATAACTTTTTATATTTAAGATGATATTACATTTATTAAGAGAAATTAGCATAATAATTTGTTCTTAATTTATTAAGTATTTGGAATCTATTAAATATTAATCATATTTTTTATTAATAACAATCAATACATTTTTTATTAAAAATTATATTACATTTATTAAGAGAAATGAGCATAATAATCTATAGCACCAGCCCAGAACCAGCACCTGGTTAGCCTTGGTGGAAAAGACATTACTGTGTGTGTCTGTGTGTGTGTGTGTGTGTGTGTGTGTGTGTGTGTGTGTGTGTGTGTGTGTGTGTGTGTGTGTGTGTGTGTGTGTGTGTGTGAGATCAGGTCCTCTGACCCACTGTTCATAATGGGCTGCTCTAACTTTGCTTTAGTTTTCGGCTCCTAACTTTTCTATATTTATTGTTTTCCTGTATTACCAGATCTTTATTATTCTCTGTGTTTTCCTGTTGTTTAATGCTCAAATCTCTCACTCCATTTCAATTTCTTGTCCAAATGTTTTAATGGAGAGAGAAATTTCGGAGGAATACCCTGTTTATTATTATTAAATTCATTATTGTTTCACTAATTAATTTAACAACATAGACGAATAGTCATTCTTTCGTTGCATTGTACCTGTTTATTGTGTGTTTGTGTGTGTGTGTTATATTGATATATTTATCAAATATTATTCTTCAAATTACATCATATTTTAATTACTATAGTATTAATGATTATATCACATTATTGTTATAATAATGATTCATTTATTAAGTATTTTGAATGTACAGTGCCTTGCGAAAGTATTCGGCCCCCTTGAACTTTTCAACCTTTTGACACATTTCAGGCTTCAAACATAAAGATATAAAATTTTATTTTTTGTGAAGAATCACCAACACGTGGGACACAATTGTGAAGTGGAACGAAATCTATTGGATATTTTAAACTTTTTTAGCAAATAAAAAACTGAAAAGTGGTGCGTGCAAAATTATTCGGCCCCTTTACTTTCAGTGCAGCAAACTCACTCCAGAAGTTCAGCGAGGATCTCTGAATGATCCAATGTTGTCCTAAATGACTGATGGTGATAAATAGAATCCACCTGTGTGTGATCAAGTCTCTGTATAAATGCACCTGCTCTGTGATAGTCTCAGGGTTCTGTTGAAAGCGCAGAGAGCATCATGAAGACCAAGGAACACACCAGGCAGGTCCGTAATACTGTTGTGGAGAAGTTTAAAGTCGGATTTGGATACAAAAAAAAGATTTCCCAAGCTTTAAACATCCCAAGGAGCACTGTGCAAGCGATCATTTTGAAATGGAAGGAGTATCAGACCACTGCAAATCTACCAAGACCTGGCCGTCCCTCTAAACTTTCAGCTCAGACAAGGAGAAGACTGATCAGAGATGCAGCCAAGAGGCCCATGATCACTCTGGATGAACTGCAGAGAACTACAGCTGAGGTGGGAGAGTCTGTCCATAGGACAACAATCAGTCGTACACTGCACAAATCTTTTCCCCATTTCAAAGATATCCATAAAAAGTCTAAAGTTTGCCAAAGCCACCTGGGATAAACATGTTTTGGTCAGATGAAACCAAAATCAAACTTTCCCCACAATGCTATGTTTGGCATCACCCTCATCAAACACACCATCCCCACTGTCAAACATGGTGGTGGCAGCATCATGGTTTGGGCCTGCTTTTCTTCAGCAGGGACAGGGAAGATGGTTAAAATTGAGGGGAAGATGGATGCAGCCAAATACAGGACCATTCTGGATGAAAACCTGTTGGAGTCTGCAAAAAGACCTGAAACTGGGACGGAGATTTATCTTCCAACAAGACAATGATCCCAAACATACAGCAAAATCCACAAAGGAATGGTTCACAAATAAACGTATCCAGGTGTTAGAATGGCCAAGTCAAAGTCCAGACCTGAATCAATCGAGAATCTGTGGAAAGAGCTGAAAACTGCTGTTCACAAACGCTCTCCATCCAACCTCACTGAGCTCCAGCTGTTTTGCAAGGAAGAATGGGCAAGAATGTCAGTCTCTCGATGTGCAAAACTGATAGAGACATACCCCAAGCGACTTGCAGCTGTAATCGCAGCAAAAGGTGGCTCTACAAAGTATTAACGCAAGGGGGCCCAATCATTTAGCACACACCACAGTTCAGTTTTTTATTTGCTAAAAAAGTTTAAAATATCCAATAGATTTCGTTCCACTTCACAATTGTGTCCCACTTGTTGGTGATTCTTCACAAAAAATAAAAAATGTATATCTTTATGTTTGAAGCCTGAAATGTGTCAAAAGGTTGAAAAGTTCAAGGGGGCCGAATACTTTCGAAGGCACTGTATTAATAAATATTAATCATATTTTTGTATTACTAACAATCTATAATTTTGTTATATTCAAGATTATATCACATTTATTAAGATAAATGAGCATAGAAATTAGTTATTAATTCATTAATTATTTGGAATTCATTAATAAATATTAATAATTTTTTTATTAATAACTATCAATAACATTTTAATGAACGATAAAATGAAATTTATTAAGATACATTTTATAATAATTAGTTATTAATTTATGAAGCATTTGGAATTTATTAATAAATAATCATATTTTTGTATTAATAACAATTGATAACTTTTTATATTTAAGATGATATTACATTTATTAAGAGAAATTAGCATAATAATTTGTTCTTAATTTATTAAGTATTTGGAATCTATTAAATATTAATCATATTTTTTATTAATAACAATCAATACATTTTTTATTAAAAATTATATTACATTTATTAAGAGAAATGAGCATAATAATCTATAGCACCAGCCCAGAACCAGCACCTGGTTAGCCTTGGTGGAAAAGACATTACTGTGTGTGTCTGTGTGTGTGCGTGTGTGTGTGTGTGTGTGTGTGTGTGTGTGTGTGTGTGTGTGTGTGTGTGTGTGTGTGTGTGTGTGTGAGAGATCAGGTCCTCTGACCCACTGTTCATAATGGGCTGCTCTAACTTTGCTTTAGTTTTCGGCTCCTAACTTTTTCTATATTTATTGTTTTCCTGTATTACCAGATCTTTATTATTCTCTGTGTTTTCCTGCTGTTTAATGCTCAAATCTCTCACTCCATTTCAATTTCTTGTCCAAATGTTTTAATGGAGAGAGAAATTTCGGAGGAATACCCTGTTTATTATTATTAAATTCATTATTGTTTCACTAATTAATTTAACAACATAGACGAATAGTCATTCTTTCGTTGCATTGTACCTGTTTATTGTGTGTTTGTGTGTGTGTGTTATATTGATATATTTATCAAATATTATTCTTCAAATTACATCATATTTTAATTACTATAGTATTAATGATTATATCACATTATTGTTATAATAATGATTCATTTATTAAGTATTTTGAATGTACAGTGCCTTGCTTGAAAAGTATTCGGCCCCCTTGAACTTTTCAACCTTTTGACACATTTCAGGCTTCAAACATAAAGATATAAAATTTTATTTTTTGTGAAGAATCACCAACACGTGGGACACAATTGTGAAGTGGAACGAAATCTATTGGATATTATAAACTTTTTTAGCAAATAAAAAACTGAAAAGTGGTGCGTGCAAAATTATTCGGCCCCTTTACTTTCAGTGCAGCAAACTCACTCCAGAAGTTCAGCGAGGATCTCTGAATGATCCAATGTTGTCCTAAATGACTGATGGTGATAAATAGAATCCACCTGTGTGTGATCAAGTCTCTGTATAAATGCACCTGCTCTGTGATAGTCTCAGGGTTCTGTTGAAAGCGCAGAGAGCATCATGAAGACCAAGGAACACACCAGGCAGGTCCGTAATACTGTTGTGGAGAAGTTTAAAGCTGGATTTGGATACAAAAAGATTTCCCAAGCTTTAAACATCCCAAGGAGCACTGTGCAAGCGATCATTTTGAAATGGAAGGAGTATCAGACCACTGCAAATCTACCAAGACCTGGCCGTCCCTCTAAACTTTCAGCTCAGACAAGGAGAAGACTGATCAGAGATGCAGCCAAGAGGCCCATGATCACTCTGGATGAACTGCAGAGAACTACAGCTGAGGTGGGAGAGTCTGTCCATAGGACAACAATCAGTCGTACACTGCACAAATCTGGCCTTTATGGAAGCGTGGCAAGAAGATAGCCATTTCTCAAAGATATCCATAAAAAAGTCTAAAGTTTGCCACAAGCCACCTGGGAGACACATCAAACATGTGGAAGAAGGTGCTCTGGTCAGATGAAACCAAAATCAAACTTTCCCCACAATGCGAAAAGATATGTTTGGCGTAAAAGCAACACAGCTCATCACCCTCAACACACCATCCCCACTGTCAAACATGGTGGTGGCAGCATCATGGTTTGGGCCTGCTTTTCTTCAGCAGGGACAGGGAAGATGGTTAAAATTGAGGGAAGATGGATGCAGCCAAATACAGGAGCATTCTGGATGAAAACCTGTTGGAGTCTGCAAAAGACCTGAAACTGGGACGGAGATTTATCTTCCAACAAGACAATGATCCCAAACATACAGCAAAATCCACAAAGGAATGGTTCACAAATAAACGTATCCAGGTGTTAGAATGGCCAAGTCAAAGTCCAGACCTGAATCCAATCAAGAATCTGTGGAAAGAGCTGAAAACTGCTGTTCACAAACGCTCTCCACCCAACCTCACTGAGCTCCAGCTGTTTTGCAAGGAAGAATGGGCAAGAATGTCAGTCTCTCGATGTGCAAAACTGATAGAGACATACCCCAAGCGACTTGCAGCTGTAATCGCAGCAAAAGGTGGCTCTACAAAGTATTAACGCAAGGGGGCCCAATCATTTAGCACACACCACAGTTCAGTTTTTTATTTGCTAAAAAAGTTTAAAATATCCAATAGATTTCGTTCCACTTCACAATTGTGTCCCACTTGTTGGTGATTCTTCACAAAAATAAAAAATGTATATCTTTATGTTTGAAGCCTGAAATGTGTCAAAAGGTTGAAAAGTTCAAGGGGGCCGAATACTTTTCGCAAGGCACTGTATTAATAAATATTAATCATATTTTTGTATTACTAACAATCTATAATTTTGTTATATTCAAGATTATATCACATTTATTAAGATAAATGAGCATAGAAATTAGTTATTAATTCATTAATTATTTGGAATTCATTAATAAATATTAATAATTGTTTTATTAATAACTATCAATAACATTTTTAATGAACGATAATATTAAATTTATTAAGATACATTTTATAATAATTAGTTATTAATTTATGAAGCATTTGGAATTTATTAATAAATAGTAATCATATTTTTGTATTAATAACAATTGATAACTTTTTTATATTTAAGATGATATTACATTTATTAAGAGAAATTAGCATAATAATTTGTTCTTAATTTATTAAGTATTTGGAATCTATTAAATATTAATCATATTTTTTATTAATAACAATCAATACATTTTTTATTAAAGATTATATTACATTTATTAAGAGAAATGAGCATAATAATCAGTTATTTATTTATGAAGTATTTTGAATTTATTAATAAATATTAATCATAATTTTTTATTATTAATGATTGATGTAAAGGTATCAACACTTTACTTTGTATCCCTTTATTGGATCCAGGGCAAAATTGTCTGGACTTTGAAGCCTCTACAAGTAAAACCTTTAAAACATCATTACATAGTACATAGTAGCCTACATCATTCGAAATTGTTCCAACTGGCTGTGAAAATCATGTACAACACTGTGCATTACCCCTTGCTTCTCACGTCACCTTCACCTGTGCCTTGTTTTTTTTTTTTGTAGGCACTAGTTGTGCCTCTGACTATGGAGTTTAACAGTTGACTGTCAGTGTTAAAACTAAGAATGAAATGAACAAAATATGTGCATATTGCAAAACAGTGTACACTTTGTCCTTCAGTGTGCCACGAAGCTGTCTACTCTCCTACTACCACAGAATCAGGAGGTGATCACAGCACACTGGCATCATTGTAAAGGTAAGACTGTAATCTTCCCTGTGTTGTCTCTGTGTAACACATTTAACATGTCTCTCAATTGTAATAGAAAGTTGGCTTGTAGCTACCCACTGAACCTTGAAAGTCTACAAGCTTGCCTTTGTATCCATCCATACAGACCTCGGGCACGCCAATATCCAGAGAGAGTTTAACATTGAAATAATAAACAGGTCCTGTAGGATGTGTCTCCAGTCGTAGACTATGAGAGTTGCACATCTGGGCAATGGCAGCAGACTGGTTGAATAGGAGACAGAGAATACATCGAGATGGCTCAACCTGTTGCACCACTCCGGTTTTGGTTTGGCATGAGACAAAGCATTCGTGCGACTGGGGTGAGATCAGAGAGGGAAGCGGCTTGGGGTCATGCAGAGGGTTCAAAAAGCATGCCCTTGCAACAGTCCTCATTGGCACACACGGGCAGATTGTGATCATTGAGCATCTTGCTCAGCAGTGATCTGTCAAACACGTTTCGAGCAAGAGCCCTACCTGCTATAGCGTTCAGCAACCGATGCTAGCAGAGGGCGTGGGTTCTTTGCCAACAGCTGCATCAAGGTAAGCACGGGAGTGCAGCTGGTGCACATGGGGTTTCTGGCGCAACTGGACGTACAGGTGCACACTTGAGGGGGTGTAGCACTCAGGGGAATAGGGTTCTGATGTCTGATGTGGACAAGTGTCTGCTATGTGACACCTTGTTGAAGACCCGTGATCTCATGGCATCCCTGTAACCGGCAATCGTGGCCTCAGCATACAGGCTCGGCGTATTGATCTCTGTGTCCCTACACGGATCATTGTCCTCATCCCACCCGATACAGGGTGCGGATCTCACGCCTGGACCTTGAGTCAAGTCCCTTGGCATTTCAAACATTGAGAGCACTGATTTCGTAGTTCAGAGCAACACCTAGTGCACAGCCAGTCACAGCAAAGTCTCTCCTTTGCACCTTGAGGAAGCACGCACAGACTGTGCATATGAATCCTGACAGGGTTGGGCACTTTGAGAAGTGAGGCTCGCTCAAGTGCCAGTCCGGGTTGTTTTTGAAGCAGGTAGGACACACTCTCACATTACACTGACAGCGGAGTTTAATCCCCGCCCTATGTTTGTTTTGCTGCTTTTTGCCAAGGTGACCAGGCACACAAAACATTTTGAAGTGGACGATAGGAGGCGTTGGTTGCTCCCCCCGGTCCCAATGTCTCTGTAAGTGACAGTCGACACTCTCCTGTAAAGATTTGTTCCTTTGCGGACCGCTCCCACCAGGGTTTCTTGGCGTTTACTGTCACAATCTCTCAGCAGGCCCTCAGGAACTGTGCCAGTGAAAGTTAGGCTGATGTCATCAATGGATCCTGGTGTTTTGTGCTGCTTGCGTTGTTCAAGGCGCTAACTCTGGACCCTGTCCCTGTGATAGCAGGCACATTATACATTCCGGAGCGGAGGGTTTCAAGTTGAGTGATCTCAATGAACTAGTGAAGCCTTGCCCAGCTCACAGATACAACTTTGGACACGCAGTGAGGACACTGCATCAGCACGCGTTGAAGAGTACTCGGTGCTCATGTGAGTCAGTGTCTTGTTCGAAGCTGCAGAAGGAGTCCTCGGAAGAACAGAACGTCACCCCTTTTGTACCCAACGCCACAGGGAATACCCGTATGTTACAGAGCGGGAAACTGTCGAAGAATGCAGGGTGGGTTGGATCTAGCACGACCCTTTGGGCCTCTGAAATTGACAATGTGGTAATGGCATACAGGTGGCTGATGCAGAATCGAAGCCTAAAATACCCCCAAGTGCTGTGGCGCCGTGTTTATCAACTTGAGAAGTCTCAATGTCTCCCTCCAGGTTTGTATGTATACAGGACTCGCCACGTCACTTCGGTTGCACAGTGGAGAACCCCCTTGACGGTTGTGGAACAGTTCAACTTTAATGTTCACCCAAAGAAGTTCAGTAGAGGGCAAAGGCTGCCCAAGCGACATTACGATTGCCATGTTCCCTGGTCATGATCATTTAAGTGTCCTGTACATAATAAACCGCAATCTCGTCTTGTTCCCACGGGAGTGCAGGGAACAGAATGTACGGAGAGGCAAGAGCCTTGGATCTTATAGAGACCTGCTCAATGTCAACCGCATGTGAGTATCACGAGGTAGCCATGCGGACAGAGCGGATATGTGTGATAGATCTACGATGGAAGGGATTCAACACTATGACCGCTTGCATCAACGCTATCCCCAAACTGCGGGGACTGCAAGCTGTCCTGTGGTCAAACCACAGCACCAACGTCCAGGAAATTGAATGTAATGTGTTGATGTGGCTCTTCGGCCACTTAAATGAACTACCAAGAGAAGTGCAGATGGTAGACCACGGACAAAAATACATGGAGTTAAGTACATACTCATGGACATGGACACATGTGATGTGGATCTACCCGTGCCTCCTAGTAGGGCTGAATCTTTCTTCATACACACATATTTTATGGGAGATCTGAATCTTGCAACTAGCACGATCGGCGGGTGCCAGAAAACATGAGTAGAATGGGCTCTCCGTGTCCAAACTCATCTGCCTTTAGTTTCTGGTTTTCTTTAGCCAGTCTGGGATGCTACCAACCAACACCGTTTAGCTGCGGGGGGTCAAGCACGGGCGTGCCTCAGCTATCACCGATGGGCTCAAGGCGTCCTTGTTAGAATGGACTCTCAAGCAAGATGGAAGTAGTTGCCTTGCAATTGCAGTGCAGCATACCCCCTGTACTATCACGCCAAGGACATGAAATACAAGACGATGATAACGCACACTGTCAGGGACAATGATACATCACTGCAAATTTTCAGACTTTGACGGTATGAAGACTCTACACCAGAGGTGTCCAAAGTGTTTTTTACATTCAATAGTCAGGTAGAAGTGTGTACACTAGGGGTTAAAAAGACTTTTTGTAGAAGTATAATCTCAAGCTTTTTACTGGAGTGCATATGAAAATCTCTGTTCTACCACTAATCGCTATCTCACCTCTTTTTTTTCTTCTTTTAATTTAGTATGAAATGGAGCCCGGATGAAGTGGTTAAGTGGAAGACTGTTGCAGCAGCTGTCTACAACGGAGCTCTCGAAGGTGTTGGTCATGGTAGAATGTTTGGCTGCACAGATGATATCATACAATACTTGTACACATACAAGAACAAAAACCTGACACCAGGCTCAGACACAAACTTCTTCTACCACCCTGAGAAGCAAATTCATGGTCCCGTGACACTCAACATGTTCTTTGCTGGCAACAGCGGGTCTTGCGTCTTGTGCTGGAATATAACAATTACAGCGACCAGTGGTAATTTTAGGGCTGAGGCCACTGCCAGGAGGATGGCTCCGAAAATATCTGGAAAGCGCTTGGAGCACCTGGCTGTTTTGCACACGCCTTACTTTGTAATGCTGTTTGTCGAACTTGCGCAGAAAAAAAAAAGATATGTGTTTCACAAGACTGCAACTGCCAGACACAGTATGGCCAGCTACGTGTTTGCACAACTCCAAAATGACAACAACAGATTTGACCAAGGAGACACACCGGAGGGTTTCTAAAGCTATGGTGGCGAGTGCAAGATAGAAGAAGTTCCAGGACACTGACCGTTTCCATCCCGTGGTATCTTGAGTTGCAAACCGATGGCGATAATAACAGATGGAACGTAAGGAATGACTCATTTGTTGGCAGAAAACCTGAACCGTTGTACACATTCCTAAAGAAACAATGTCTATGCCACGAAATAAGTCACACTTCCGCATGCTCTGATGATGTGGATGTGACAACAAAGATAAGCACACTGCGTAGGGGTCATGTTTCTACATTTTCATTGAGGGTTATGCTCCCCAAGAGATACATTGAAGATATTCTACATTCAGCTGTAGAGGCTTACAAAGACAGACAAGTCACATGCGGGGCCTGGAGTCTTGCAGCCCAGAGGATGGATTGTGAACACATGGCCTGTAGCAAAATGTTGGCACCAAGGCTCGATTGTCTGGTGTTTGAGGCCGCGAACAAGGTCAATAAGGACACATCTGTGATGATGCACTTGGTGACAACTCTGGCTTGTCAATGGCAGACCTTTGGAGTCTTGGATGGCAAACCTGCGAGTCGGTACTATAAACACGGAGAGTCACACTTCACACAACAACAAGGTCCTCTTAGGTGTAATGGGCTCTCTCAGAGACACGTGTCTGGCAAACAAGAGACCTCCCAGACACTTATATGCAAAAGCAGAAACTAGCCACAGCCTTCTTTGTACACTGTGAGACTGGAGATGTGCTATCTCTATTACCATTTGTGTCTTTGTCCAGGATGTACATATCTTCCAATGATGAACAGGATGAAACACGTTTCCGCAAAGCGTGTGCAACTCTGGCAATCTATATATTGTGCTCACACGAGGTGAGTGGCAATATCTCTGAAAAACAAGAGAAGCTCAAGCAATGGTGGGAATGTGAAGAACCCAACCCAGGACCTGGGTCAGGTGAGAGTTTAAACCTGCGAGACAGGGTCTTGCTAGATGTTTGGATGTTTTGCAGGACAGGGTTGGTTAACGCCGAAAAATGGGCTACACTGAGACCAAATACAGCCGGATGTAGGAACATGAGGGAGGTTGACGTGTCTGACGTGTGGTTGGGTGAGGATTCAAGACCACACAAAGCTCTTGAGTGTAGGCTTTTAGATCTGGGATTCAAGAAACCATTAAGTGTCAGCGTGATAGAATTGCTGAAGGAATGTGAAGCGTCCGTGTTTCGTAACAGTGAAGGATTCACTATTACTAACCTAGAGGTCCACCAGAGACTGGTCAACACTGTGACAGTCACCACCACCACCGCCACCACCGCCACACAGCACACAGTTTCAACGCCTGCAGATAGAAACACAAGTTCGACGGGTGGTAGGTGTGTAAGCAAGTGTGCCAAAAATGCATGCTTCACTGGAAATAGATGTGTCATTGATGCATGTTTGGCAAACGTTGGCAGATCGCAGTCATTTCAAACATTGGGGAACTTGGAAGATATAGGGGTGTTCCTTGATAACAGAGAGACTTCTCAGGGTGTAAACACTTCCAGGACACAGACTGACGAAACCCAACACAAGGACGACTCCATGCACAGTGGCTCAGATTGGATTGGTGCACTGTTTCATCTGTATAAGGATCGCTTCAATGATGCTGAGTATCTCCTAAGATGCATAGCAGAATCAGCAGACAATGTGAACAATCGCAGTGGACACTGCCCCCCCCTCCAGTGGCCACAGCCCCAGCCTCTGGGTTCTCAGCCACTCAACCAGGTTGTCAAAGTAACTGACCCAAAAATGCTACAATTAAACCTGTCTGGCATTCAGCTACCAAGCCTCGATTGGGGACAGGGTGGATCAGTGGCAGGACCTGTAATTGGACCTGTGGCGATAGTGGGACCTGTGCACACAAATGGGGGAGGTGACTCTTGGGCCGCCTAATACCTTATTGACACGAAAACGTAATTGGAAAACAAGAGGTTTAAGTAGCAAAGAACTGATGGAAAGTGATTATCAACCCTTCCAGGCTATTGTGTATGAAATATGTGACGCTATCGTCAGGAGTAACGGTAGTACTATACTTCTTAGTAGCCCGAAGAGTTCGGACCCATAACCAATCCTTATACGGGTTTGAGCAGGCCAATAGACAAGGCATGGGACATACCACACAACATATGTCTTGTTCTACCAACAGTAGGTTGCCGCAAGAGTACATGGCATGTCGGGATTGAAATCTGTGTCAAGGGCAAGATCATACCAGGCGAACTAGTCTACCCTGAGTACTTTGACCACAACCGAAAGGTGCCCTGCAATACGCTGAGCTACCAGTCCTCTATACAAACGTATCGAACGGTGAATCTGGCGAAGCCTCCCTGTGATGGTTTCAAACATGTTGAGTTGATAGCCAATGAGATACCTGTTTTGAAAAGAAGTGACACAATCAAGCTCCTTATGGTCAGAAGTGACAAACCAAAGTGTCTGGGATTGGTTAACACCATACAGAATGTGCCTGGGTTGTTGGTGCACAGGATTTTCTATAAGGATGTCAAGATTATAGAAGACATCTTGGACATGCACACATGTCTGCAAGTGCATCCATTCATACCCAGGACGTTCGCTGTGCACCTTATGGAAAACCCGTACAAAAAAAGGTCTGGTGTAAGTATTTTTTGTAGGTGAGACTGTAGGAGACTGGAATTTGAGCTGCTTGCACGAAATGCAGTTTGCAGACCATGAAAAAGCCACCCTAGCCTACCACGTCTTACAATGCCTCCCTACGAGCCCAGGTGTTAGCACTCAGAATTCTGGGGTTCACTATGAAGTGGCTACAACCGGCGAGGATTTGGAGATGGAAAACTGGATTCAGAGTTGACTTCATCGGGTGTCTGGTGGACACATTGCACATGTGGAACAGTGTCGATTCCCCCCAAAGCGGCTCAGGTGCCATACTCAGGACACTGGACCAGCTGGGGTTGCTTAGTTTTTTGCCACGCCATGTGATGTTACCTTTAAATGAGGCTCGGGTGAGTGACACAGAAGAAGCACTCCACGTTGTATACAACGGGTGCCAATACACAGAGCTAGAGACTTCGGTGCACAGCAACCTGGTGGAGACCATGCTAGGCTCTGATCGGTATGAAAACATCACACTGGACACCAGGAGCTTTATCCTCGAGCCCTACGGGCCATTCAACATACAGATTCACCACCAGTTCTTCCAGTGGAACAGAGCCATTGTAGTGGAGCCCATTCTTGATACGACTCATCCAGCCCTGGCTCAGGTGATAGCTCCCCAACGTAAAGTACAGAGAGCGAAGAGAAAGCCAAATTCGGGCAGCTTTGGCCATGAAAAACGCGCCTCAGGATCTGTGCACAAGACACCTGTAATGGCTACCGGGAGTCTTGAGCAGTGCAGTGAAGAAGATGTCGATCGAGACATTCACACATTCTAGTAATGCATATCAACTTTGGAAATACAAAACGGTATATTTGTTTGCCTGTGTGAATGTCCCTTGTTGTTTATGTGGTCTTTCATGGTTAGAAATGCATTTACTTTTTGATTGCCTCAGTTGTATATTTAGTGGACATTAAAGACACTTCAAGCTTGTATCTCAGTTTGTTTTTATTTGTACAGAAATCACATATGCACATTCTCACAATGTCACAGGCTTATACTCATCACTGGTTCAAAATGACACTTTGTGAAAAGAAAATGACTATGACCTGGGTGGTAAATTGGAAATGAGCATTTTTGTGATCATCACGCATTGACTTTTGTTTTCACAGTCTCACAGGGGACCCCTAATCCACTGTGGTCTGAATGGTACACACGCCGCTTACATTCCACACCAAGCCTCTTGCATAGAAATAATTTGAGTCCAACTGAAATAGGGTAAAAGTTTAGCGTTCTAGTGGTCTCACTATACTGTAACTCCATTCTTTTTGGCCTTCCTCAAAAATCCCTCCATAAACTTCACCTTCTTCAGAACTCAGCAGCTCGTGTCATCATATAACCGCTGTTCTTCAGCAGCTCCATTGGCTTCCAGTTCAATTCAGAATACAATTAAAAATCCTTCTCTATACTTTCAAAGCCATCCATAACCTTGCTCCTCCATATCTATCAGAACTCCTTCACATTGCCGTCTCCTCCCGCTCCCTCAGATCCTCCTCCTCTATCCACCTCACTGTACCCTCAGCTCGACTTGTCACCATGGGGACCAGAGCCTTCAGCCGCTCTGCTCCCCAGCTCTGGAGCTCACTCCCACCTGACCTCCATAATATCGACTCTCTCCCCCTGTTCAAAACTAGACTCAAAACCCATCTGTTCCAGCTTGCTTATTTGTAAATACACTGTCCCTGTAATTTTTGTTTAGCCTTGTTTTGTTTTTGTTTTGCTTTATTTTGGTATAACTCTTTTCACTATTTTGTTCCCTGTATCTCCCCTTTTTGTCTGTAAAGCAACCTTGAGTGATGAGAAAGGCGCTGTTAAATAAAATGTATTATTATTATTATTATTATTATTATTATTACTAACCAATTCAATGTCAGAATCCTCAACATCCCTGGACCTTAGCTTAGTGCGCACCTTGAGTGTGTCAGTAAATCTAGTATGTGACATTGTAAAACGCTATACAATGTCAAACCAATGTGCATCCATTAGTATCAAATATCTAAAGGAGTTGCGGGAGTTACTGCTCCTTGTCTTCTATTTTCATCGTCTCCCCCTGGGTGAGCACTTTTAGACCAGTGTGTGATTGGAGGTGATTTTTAAAACACCCCCTTTGGAAGGCAGGTTTCAACATCGCGCAGATTTCTCGTTAACCCTTGTATTGTCCTTAGTGTCATCCTTGTTCAATGTCATCTTTCTACTACCCTTGACGCCTCAGCCTTGCCATTTGGGTCCCAGGGACCCGTGTGTGAGTGTGTTTGTGTGTGTCTATGTGTGTGGCTGTGTGTCTATGTGTGTGTGTGGCTGTGTGTGTGTCTGCTGGGTGTGTGGCTGTGTGTCTGTGTGTGTGTCTGCTGTGTGTGTGTCTATGTGTGTGTCTGCTGGGTGTGTGTCTATGTGTGTGTCTGCTGGGTGTGTGTGTGTGTGTGTGTGTCTATGTGTGTGGCTGTGTGTGTGTGTGCTGTGTGTATGTGTGTGTGTGTGTGTGTGTGTGTGTGTGTGTGTGTGTGTGTGTGTGTGTGTGTGTGTGTGTGTGTGTGTGTGTGTGTGTGTGTGTGCTGGGCTGTGTGTGTGTGTGTGGCTGTGTGTCTGCTGTGTGTGTGTGTGTCTGATGTGTGTGTGTGTCTGCTGTGTGTGTGTGGCTGTGTGTCTGCTGTGTGTGTGTCTGCTGTGTGTCTATGTGTGTGTGTCTGTGTCCTACGGGCAAACACAGTTGGCACAATAGTAGGCCAGCGTGCAACTCCCGCAGATGTATCTCTTGCAGCTACCGCACACAATGTGTGATTTGCGGTCCTTTCTCTCTGGACAGAGCTGACACCGCTTCCTTTTGCTCTGCACCCTCGGTGTGGCCGGTTCAGAATCCCTCCTCCTCTAGGCCCCTTGTGACCGTGCCACCGGCGCCGCCCCCACCTCCTCGCCGTGGCGGCGGCTTTGACAAGCGCGGGCGGACGCCTCCGTGCGAGGCAGAGGCGGCGGCTCTCGATGAGCCCATTCACAAGCGCCCTTCCCAACTGCTCGAGGAACACCCTCCTCTTGTTGAGCTTGCCGCGCATCCACTCGGGCCTGAGCTGTCGCCACAGCACAAAGGCGTTGTAGGCGGACACGTCGAGGATGTTGTGGAACAGGGCGAGGGGCCAGCGGGCCGTCTTCCTGCGGCAGCTGTGCGTGCCCACAAGCTTGTCCAGGGTGTCCACGCCGCCCTTGGTGTGGTTGTAGTGGAGGATGATGTCGGGTTTGGCTTGCCTGCCGGCGCCGACGCGCGCATCCCCCGTGTGGAGCGTGCTCAACAGCACCACGTTCCTGTGCCTCTTGGGCACGTAGGACACCAGAGTGGCGGCGGGCGTGAAGGCAAACTTGGGCGAGAAGACCCGCGGCCCTTTGTGGCGAGCAACGCCGGCGGCAGCTCGGGCTTGTTTTTGCGCATCGTGCCCACCAGGGTGAGGCGTCGATCGTCGAGCAGCCGCTGGGCCAGCGCGTAGGAGGTGAAAAAGTTGTCGCACGTCACGTTACGAGGGCCCCTCAGGCCCTCGGTCACGTCCAGCACCACGCGGGCGCCCAGATTCCTCTCGGGCGTGCCGCTGACAGACTTGCCCGTGTAGAGTTGCATGTGCCACGCGTAGCTGGAGCCGGCGTCGCAGGCCACCCACGACTTGAGTCCGTACCGGGCGGGTTTGCTTGGCATGTACTGTCGAAAAGCACATCGACCTTGTGGAAGTGGCGTGTCACAACAAGAAGATGGAACACGATGGAACGAGATGGAGGAGGAAAAAAAAAGAAAAAAAAGAAATGAACACACATACACACATACACACATACACACACACACACACACACACACACACACACACACACACACACACACACACACACACACAAAGACAATTGTACGGCAATGGTAGAAAAAAAACAACAACAACAAAGCAACAAATACAACACCTCGAAAGGGCACCAGCTGTTCGTCCACCGTCACGTCGGCGCCGGGTTGTAGAGGCGAGGCAGCTGCCTCGTCCACTGTCCCCACACCTCTCGTACGGCAGCCAGTTTGTCCGAGGCTCGTCGGGCAGCTCTCGACTTCGCGGTCGTCGAATCGCAACAGTCTAGAGTACGCGTGGAACTGCTTGATTGGCATCGTGGCGCGGAAAATGGCCCTGCCGCTCTCCTCGTGCCACAGGCTCTCCAAAGGCCTCGTTGCGGGACCGGTACACGCCCCGCGAGGAGCAGCAGCCCGAGGTAGGCTCGCAGGTCCGTGGCGTCCATCGCTTTCCACTTGCTTTCCACGGCTGTGGCATATCTCCTTTGACCCTCAAGGTTCGTGGCGGCCACAACCATGTCTTCGATTTGCCGCGTGACAAACAGGCCAAACGCAGAGACTATGTCGTGGGCGTGTTCAGCGGCATAGTCTGTGGGTCCCGCAGCATCAGCATCAGCAGCAAAAGCAGCAGCAGCAGCGTGTGTGTCGTGTGCTCTTCTCGGTCGGGTTTGTCCTTTTCGGTGGCGTGGCGATGCGGTCTAAGGCACCTGGGATGACATGTTTTCGAGGACCATTTGATTTTGCCATCTTTTGACACAAACGTTTCCTCATCCTGCTCGTCCTCCTCTGGCCCCGTCTTCACTACCCTCTTCTTCTTCTTCTTCTTCTTCTTCTTCTTCTTCTTCTTCTTCTTCTTCTTCTCTTCGTCTTCTTCTGCATCTACTTCTTCTACTTCTTCTTCTTCGTCTTCTTCTACATATACTTCTTCGTCTTCTTCTTTGTCTTCTTCTTCTTCTTCTTCTTCTTCTTCCCTTCATGTCCACCCTCTTCTTCTTTCTTCTTCTTCTTCTTCTTCTTCTTCTTCTTCTTCTTCTTCTTCTTCTTCTTCTTCTTCTTCATTTACTTGTTCTCCTCCTTTGTCTTGGCCTTGCCTTGGTCATCGTCTTTGTTGTCGTCGTCGTAGCAGCAGCGGTAGTCTTTTTCTCTGCTGTGGTCGTGCATGTGTTGGTCCTCTTGTGGCCACCCGCCGCCAGCCCGGTCAGCGTCGTTGTGTTTGTGTTCCCGGCGGGCCTCTTGTACTTTTTCTCCCTGTTGTACCTTGGCCTCAGCGGGGCATTGCGGGCGGCGGCGGCGGGGCGGCGCCCCCACGATAATCCGATGCAGCTTCAACTCCAGAGTCAAACGACGGGCCATACTGCCGTTGCCCTCCCCCAGGCTGTGCCGAGGCCACGTGCAAAAAGTGCACAGGTCCGAAACAAGATGACGTAAAAAAGAAAATGACAACAACAAGAAGACAAATGTGTCTACAGTGTATACTGTGTGTGTGTGTCTTGTATGTATGTGTGTCTAATAGAAATAATAAGTAGACCAATATCAAGCCTTTGTTTGTTTGTTTGTTTGTTTTTCATTTAACCTCCCTTTCCACTCGCCTTTGCCTTTCCTGTTTTTTACTACAACTACAAGCCACTGGCCAGAATGCTGTCGGGTCTCTGGGACCCCGGGGGAAGAATGCTGTCGGCTCTCTGAGACCCGGGGGGGCAGAATGCTGTCGGCTCTCTGAGACCCGGGGGGCAGAATGCTGTCGGGTCTCTGAGACCCGGGGGGCAGAATGCTGTCGGGTCTCTGAGACCCGGGGGGGCAGAATGTTGTCGGGTCTCTGAGACCCGGGGGGCAGAATGTTGTCGGCTCTCTGAGAACCGGGGGGCAGAAGAATGCTGTCGGCTCTCTGAGACCCGGGGGGCAGAATGCTGTCGGGTCTCTGAGACCCGGGGGGCAGAATGCTGTCGGGTCTCTGAGACCCGGGGGGAATGTTGTCGGGTCTCTGAGACCCGGGGGGGCAGAATGTTGTCGGACCCGGGGGGCAGAATGCTGTCGGGTCTCTGAGACCCGGGGGGCAGAAGAATGTTGTCGGGTCTCTGAGACCCGGGGGCAGAAGAATCCTGTCGGGTCTCTGAGACCCGGGGGGGCAGAAGAATCTGTCGGGTCTCTGAGACCCCGGGGGGGCAGAAGAATGCTGTCGGGTCTCTGAGACCCCTGGGCAGAATGCTGTCGGGTCTCTGAGACCCCGGGGCAGAAGAATGCTGTCGGGTCTCTGAGACCCGGGGGGCAGAAGAATGCTGTCGGGTCTCTGAGACCCGGGGGCAGAAGAATCCTGTCGGGTCTCTGAGACCCGGGGGGCAGAAGAATCCTGTCGGGTCTCTGAGACCCCGGGGGGGCAGAAGAATGCTGTCGGGTCTCTGAGACCCCTGGGCAGAATGCTGTCGGGTCTCTGAGACCCCTGGGCAGAATGCTGTCGGGTCTCTGAGACCCCGGGGCAGAAGAATGCTGTCGGGTCTCTGAGACCCCGGGGCAGAAGAATGCTGTCGGGTCTCTGAGACCCCGGGGGGCAGAAGAATGCTGTCGGGTCTCTGAGACCCCGGGGGCAGAAGAATGCTGTCGGGTCTCTGAGACCCCGGGGGGCAGAAGAATGCTGTCGGGTCTCTGAGACCCCGGGGGGCAGAAGAATGCTGTCGGGTCTCTGAGACCCCGGGGCAGAGCGCTGTCGGGTCTCTGAGACCCGGGGGGCAGAATGCTGTCGGGTCTCTGAGACCCCGGGGGGGCTGAATGCTGTCGGGTCTCTGAGACCCCGGGGGGCCGAATGCTGTCGGGTCTCGTAAAAATGACGTAAAAAAGAAAATGACAACAACAAGAAGACAAATGTGTCTACAGTGTATACTGTGTGTGTTGTATGTATGTGTGTGTAATAGAAATAATAAGGAGACCAATATCAAGCCTTTGATTGTTTTTGTTTTTTTTTAACCTCCCTTTCCACTAGCCTTTGCCTTTCCTGTTTTTACTACAACTACAAGCCACGGGGCAGAATGCTGTCGGGTCTCTGAGACCCGGGGCCTCGGCTGTCGGGTTTCTGGGACCCTGGGCAGAATGCTGTCGGGTCTCTGAGACCCCGGGGGGGGGGCAGAAGAATGCTGTCGGGTCTCTGAGACCCGGGGCCGAATGCTGTCGGGTCTCGTAAAAAAGAAAATGACAACAACAAGAAGACAAATGTGTCTACAGTGTATACTGTGTGTGTTGTATGTATGTGTGTGTGTGTAATAGAAAAAATAAGTTGACCAATATCAAGCCTTTGTTTGTTTTTTTTGTTTTTTATTTAACCTCCCTTTCCACTCGCCTTTGCCTTTCCTGTTTTTTACTACAACTACAAGCCACTGGTCAGAATTCCAGGGACTCAAAGGTGGGACAATGCGAGGCTAGCAGAACTATTACGATCGATTGAATGTGCCACGGGTCTCTGAGGACTGGGACCCTGGGCAGAATGCTGTCGGCGGGTCTCTGAGACCCCGGGGGGGAATGCTGTCGGGGCAGAACGCTGTCGGCTCTCTGAGACCCCGGGGCAGAAGAATGCTGTCGGGTCTCTGAGACCCCCGGGGGACAGAGGGCAGAATGCTGTCGGGTCTCTGAGACCCCGGGGCAGAAGAATGCTGTCGGGTCTCTGAGACCCCCGGGGGACAGAGGGCAGAATCTGACCGAGTCGGGTCCCAGGGACCCAAAGGACAACACTATGGGTAAAACTGCACGGGTCCCCGTGACCCAAAGGACAACACAAGGGTTAAAAGCCTGAAAAAGATTTAAATACAGCATTAATTAGACAATCAAGGCTTCAATTTTAAAATCCTACATCAGAATGGTCCTTAATTACCTGAGTGACCCAATGGATATGGAGTGTCTAACCCAGAGTTTGAATGAACCTGGCTTAACAGTAGGAATCCATTTTAGAGTGACCTGAAGGAGAGTTAAATATGCCTTTAACAGCTTGAATATATGTCTATATAGCTTTACTTTTAAGCCCTTAATTTTAGAATCCTTCATCAGAATGCTCTGATATTACCTGAGGACACACTGGATATGTGATGTCTCCCCAGACTTGGAATGAAGCTGGCATAGATTCCTTTTTAGAGTAGCCTGAAAAAGAGTAAAATATGCCTTTAAAAGCCTGAAAAAGATTTAAAATACAGCATTAATTAGACATTCAAGGCTTCAATTTTAAAATCCTACATCAGAATGGTCCTTAATTACCTGAGTGACCAAATGGATATGTAGTATCTAACCTAGAGTTTGAATGAACCTGGCTTAACAGTAGGAATCCATTTTAGAGTTGCCTGAAGGAGAGTAAATATGCCTTTAACAGCCTGAATATATGTCAATATAGCTTTACTTTAAGCCCTTAATTTTAAGAATCCTTCATCAGAATGCTCTGATATTACCTGAGGGACACACTGGATATGTGATGTCTCCCCAGACTTGGAATGAAGCTGGCATAACATCAGGATTCCTTTTTAGAGTAGCCTGAAAAAGAGTAAAATATGCCTTTAAAAGCCTGAAAAAGATTTAAAATACAGCATAAATTAGACATTCAAGGCTTCAATTTTAAAATCCTACATCAGAATGGTCCTTAATTACCTGAGTGACCCAATGGATATGTAGTGTCTAACCCAGAGTTTGAATGAACCTGGCTTAACAGTAGGAATCCATTTTAGAGTGGCCTGAAGGAGAGTTAAATATGCCTTTAACAGCCTGAATATATGTCAATATAGCTTTACTTTTAAGCCCTTAATTTTAGAATCCTTCATCAGAATGCTCTGATATTACCTGAGGGACACACTGGATATGTGATGTCTCCCCAGACTTGGAATGAAGCTGGCATAACATCAGGATTCCTTTTTAGAGTAGACTGAAAAAGAGTAAAATATGCCTTTAAAAGCCTGAAAAAGATTTAAAATACAGCATAAGTTAGACATTCAAGGCTTCAATTTTAAAATCCTACATCAGAATGGTCCTTAATTACCTGAGTGACCCAATGGATATGTAGTATCTAACCTAGATTTTGAATGAACCTGGCTTAACAGTAGGAATCCATTTTAGAGTGGCCTGAAGGAGAGTTAAATATGCCTTTAACAGCCTGAATATATGTCAATATAGCTTTACTTTTAAGCCCTTAATTTTAGGTCCTTCATCAGAATGCTCTGATATTACCTGAGGGACACACTGGATATGTGATGTCTCCCCAGACTTGGAATGAAGCTGGCATAACATCAGGATTCCTTTTTTAGAGTATCCTGAAAAAGAGTAAAATATGCCTTTAAAAGCCTGAAAAAGATTTAAAATACAGCATTAATTAGATATTCAAGGCTTCAATTTTAAAATCCTACATCAGAATGGTCCTTAATTACCTGAGTGACCAAATGGATATGTAGTATCTAACCTAGAGTTTGAATGAACCTGGCTTAACAGTAGGAATCCATTTTAGAGTGGCCTGAAGGAGGTTAAATATGCCTTTAACAGCCTGAATATATGTCAATATAGCTTTACTTTAAGCCCTTAATTTTAAGGTCGCACATCAGAATGATCTGATATTACCTGAGGACACACTGGATATGTGATGTCTCCCCAGACTTGGAATGAGGCTGGCATAACATCAGGATTCCTTTTTAGAGTACCCTGAAAAAAGACTAAAATATGCCTTTAAAAGCCTGAAAAAGATTTGAAATACAGCATTAATTAGACATTCAAGGCTTCAATTTTAAAATCCTACATCAGAATGGTCCTTAATTACCTGAGTGACCCCATGGATATGTATTGTCTAACCCAGAGTTTGAATGAACCTGGCTTAACAGTAGGAATCCATTTTAGAGTGGCCTGAAGGAGAGTTAAATATGCCTTTAACAGCCTGAATATATTTCAATATAGCTTTACTTTTAAGCCCTTAATTTTAGAATCCGTCATCAGAATGCTCTGATATTACCTGAGGGACACACTGGATATGTGATGTCTCCCCAGACTTGGAATGAAGCTGGCATAACATCAGGATTCCTTTTAGAGTAGCCTGAAAAAAGAGTAAAATATGCCTTTAAAAGCCTGAAAAAAGATTTGAAATACAGCATAAGTTAGACATTCAAGGCTTCAATTTTAAAATCCTACATCAGAATGGTCCTTAATTACCTGAGTGACCCAATGGATATGTAGTGTCTAACCCAGAGTTTGAATGAACCTGGCTTAACAGTAGGAATCCATTTTAGAGTGACCTGAAGGAGAGTTAAATATGCCTTTAACAGCCTGAATATATGTCAATATAGCTTTACTTTAAGCCCTTAATTTTAAGGTCCTTCATCAGAATGCTCTGATATTACCTGAGGGACACACTGGATATGTGATGTCTCCCCAGACTTGGAATGAAGCTGGCATAACATCAGGATTCCTTTTTAGAGTAGCCTGAAAAAGAGTAAAATATGCCTTTAAAAGCCTGAAAAAGATTTGAAATACAGCATAAGTTAGACATTCAAGGCTTCAATTTTAAAATCCTACATCAGAATGGTCCTTAATTACCTGAGTGACCCAATGGATATGTAGTATCTAACCTAGATTTAAAATGAACCTGGCTTAACAGTAGGAATCCATTTTAGAGTGGCCTGAAGGAGAGTTAAATATGCCTTTAACAGCCTGAATATATGTCAATATAGCTTTACTTTTAAGCCCTTAATTTTAGGTCCTTCATCAGAATGCTCTGATATTACCTGAGGGACACACTGGATATGTGATGTCTCCCCCAGACTTGGAATGAAGCTGGCATAACATCAGGATTCCTTTTTAGAGTAGCCTGAAAAAGAGTAAAATATGCCTTTAAAAGCCTGAAAAAGATTTGAAATACAGCATAAGTTAGACATTCAAGGCTTCAATTTTAAAATCCTACATCAGAATGGTCCTTAATTACCTGAGTGACCAAATGGATATGTAGTATCTAACCTAGAGTTAAAATGAACCTGGCTTAACAGTAGGAATCCATTTTAGAGTGGCCTGAAGGAGAGTTAAATATGCCTTTAACAGCCTGAATATATGTCAATATAGCTTTACTTTTAAGCCCTTAATTTTAGAATCCTTCATCAGAATGCTCTGATATTACCTGAGGGACACACTGGATATGTGATGTCTCCCCAGACTTGGAATGAAGCTGGCATAACATCAGGATTCCTTTTTAGAGTAGCCTGAAAAAGAGTAAAATATGCCTTTAAAAGCCTGAAAAAGATTTGAAATACAGCATAAGTTAGACATTCAAGGCTTCAATTTTAAAATCCTACATCAGAAATCAGAATGGTCCTTAATTACCTGAGTGACCCAATGGATATGTAGTATCTAACCCAGAGTTTGAAAATGAACCTGGCTTAACAGTAGGAATCCATTTTAGAGTGGCCTGAAGGAGAGTTAAATATGCCTTTAACAGCCTGAATATATGTCAATATAGCTTTACTTTTAAGCCCTTAATTTTAAGGTCCACATCAGAATGCTCTGATATTACCTGAGGGAAACACTGGATATGTGATGTCTCCCCCAGACTTGGAATGAAGCTGGCATAACATCAGGATTCCTTTTTAGAGTAGCCTGAAAAAGAGTAAAATATGCCTTTAAAAGCCTGAAAAAGATTTAAAATACAGCATTAGTTAGATATTCAAGGCTTCAATTTTAAAATCCTACATCAGAATGGTCCTTAATTACCTGAGTGACCAAATGGATATGTAGTATCTAACCTAGAGTTAAAATGAACCTGGCTTAACAGTAGGAATCCATTTTAGAGTGGCCTGAAGGAGAGTTAAATATGCCTTTAACAGCCTGAATATATGTCAATATAGCTTTACTTTTAAGCCCTTAATTTTAAGGTCCTTCATCAGAATGCTCTGATATTACCTGAGGGACACACTGGATATGTGATGTCTCCCCCAGACTTGGAATGAAGCTGGCATAACATCAGGATTCCTTTTTTAGAGTAGCCTGAAAAAGACTAAAATATGCCTTTAAAAGCCTGAAAAAGATTTAAAATACAGCATTAATTAGACATTCAAGGCTTCAATTTTAAAATCCTACATCAGAATGGTCCTTAATTACCTGAGTGACCCAATGGATATGTATGTCTAACCCAGAGTTTGAATGAACCTGGCTTAACAGTAGGAATCCATTTTAGAGTGGCCTGAAGGAGAGTTAAATATGCCTTTAACAGCCTGAATATATTTCAATATAGCTTTACTTTTAAGCCCTTAATTTTAGAATCCTTCATCAGAATGCTCTGATATTACCTGAGGGACACACTGGATATGTGATGTCTCCCACAGACTTGGAATGAAGCTGGCATAACATCAGGATTCCTTTCTAGAGTAGCCTGAAAAAGAGTAAAATATGCCTTTAAAAGCCTGAAAAAGATTTAAAATACAGCATTAAGTTAGACATTCAAGGCTTCAATTTTAAAATCCTACATCAGAATGGTCCTTAATTACCTGAGTGACCCAATGGATATGTAGTGTCTAACCCAGAGTTTGAATGAACCTGGCTTAACAGTAGGAATCCATTTTAGAGTGGCCTGAAGGAGAGTTAAATATGCCTTTAACAGCCTGAATATATGTCAATATAGCTTTACTTTAAGCCCTTAATTTTAGAAGGTCGCACATCAGAATGCTCTGATATTACCTGAGGGACACACTGGATATGTGATGTCTCCCCAGACTTGGAATGAAGCTGGCATAACATCAGGATTCCTTTCTAGAGTAGCCTGAAAAAGAGTAAAATATGCCTTTAAAAGCCTGAAAAAGATTTGAAATACAGCATAAGTTAGACATTCAAGGCTTCAATTTAAAATCCTACATCAGAATGGTCCTTAATTACCTGAGTGACCCAATGGATATGTAGTATCTAACCTAGAGTTTGAAATGAACCTGGCTTAACAGTAGGAATCCATTTTAGAGTGGCCTGAAGGAGAGTTAAATATGCCTTTAACAGCCTGAATATATGTCAATATAGCTTTACTTTTAAGCCCTTAATTTTAAGGTCCTTCATCAGAATGCTCTGATATTACCTGAGGGACACACTGGATATGTGATGTCTCCCCAGACTTGGAATGAAGCTGGCATAACATCAGGATTCCTTTCTAGAGTAGCCTGAAAAAGAGTAAAATATGCCTTTAAAAGCCTGAAAAAGATTTGAAATACAGCATAAGTTAGACATTCAAGGCTTCAATTTTAAAATCCTACATCAGAATGGTCCTTAATTACCTGAGTGACCCAATGGATATGTAGTGTCTAACCCAGAGTTTGAATGAACCTGGCTTAACAGTAGGAATCCATTTTAGAGTGGCCTGAAGGAGAGTTAAATATGCCTTTAACAGCCTGAATATATGTCAATATAGCTTTACTTTTAAGCCCTTAATTTTAGAATCCTTCATCAGAATGCTCTGATATTACCTGAGGGACACACTGGATATGTGATGTCTCCCCCAGACTTGGAATGAAGCTGGCATAACATCAGGATTCCTTTTTTAGAGTAGACTGAAAAAGAGTAAAATATGCCTTTAAAAGCCTGAAAAAGATTTGAAATACAGCATAAGTTAGACATTCAAGGCTTCAATTTTAAAATCCTACATCAGAATGGTCCTTAATTACCTGAGTGACCCAATGGATATGTAGTATCTAACCTAGAGTTAAAATGAACCTGGCTTAACAGTAGGAATCCATTTTAGAGTGGCCTGAAGGAGAGTTAAATATGCCTTTAACAGCCTGAATATATGTCAATATAGCTTTACTTTTAAGCCCTTAATTTTAAGGTCCTTCATCAGAATGCTCTGATATTACCTGAGGACACACTGGATATGTGATGTCTCCCCCAGACTTGGAATGAAGCTGGCATAACATCAGGATTCCTTTTTAGAGTACCCTGAAAAAGACTAAAATATGCCTTTAAAAGCCTGAAAAAGATTTAAAATACAGCATTAATTAGACATTCAAGGCTTCAATTTTAAAATCCTACATCAGAATGGTCCTTAATTACCTGAGTGACCCCATGGATATGTATTGTCTAACCCAGAGTTTGAATGAACCTGGCTTAACAGTAGGAATCCATTTTAGAGTGGCCTGAAGGAGAGTTAAATATGCCTTTAACAGCTTGAATATATTTCAATATAGCTTTACTTTTAAGCCCTTAATTTTAGAATCCGTCATCAGAATGCTCTGATATTACCTGAGGGACACACTGGATATGTGATGTCTCCCCCAGACTTGGAATGAAGCTGGCATAACATCAGGATTCCTTTCTAGAGTAGACTGAAAAAGAGTAAAATATGCCTTTAAAAGCCTGAAAAAGATTTGAAATACAGCATAAGTTAGACATTCAAGACTTCAATTTTAAAATCCTACATCAGAATGGTCCTTAATTACCTGAGTGACCCAATGGATATGTAGTGTCTAACCCAGAGTTTGAATGAAACTGGCTTAACAGTAGGAATCCATTTTAGAGTGGCCTGAAGGAGAGTTAAATATGCCTTTAACAGCCTGAATATATGTCAATATAGCTTTACTTTTAAGCCCTTAATTTTAATCCTTCATCAGAA